>CAUYQV010145097.1:0-19928 GCA_963574575.1 Galagoides demidoff | reverse complement strand
TATCCATCAAGAAGACACGGTGATCCTAAATGTATATGCACCAGACAACAGTGCTACAAATTATATGTGAAGCAAAAACATATAATTTCTTCATGTTTTCTAGCCATTCGTCTGTCTTCTTTAGAGAAGGTTCTGTTCATCACCCTTCCCCATTGATGCATGGGATTGTTGGTTTTTATCTTGTGGATTAATTTAAGTTCTGTATAGATCCTAGTTATTAAGCTTTTGTCTGATTCAAAATATGCAAATATCCTTTCCCATTGGGTAGGTTGTCTGTTTGCTTTGGCTATTGTCTCCTTGACTGTACAGAAGCTTTTCAATTTAATTAAATCCCATTTGTTTATTGTTGCTGTTGTTGCTATTGCCATGGCGGTCTTCTTCATAACGTCTTTCCCCAGGCCAATATCTTCCAGTGTTTTTCATATTTTTCTTTGAGGATTTTTATCATTTCATGCCTTAAATTTAAGTCCTTTATCCACTGTGAATCAATTTTGGTGAGTGGAGAAAGGTGAGGATCCAGTTTCAGTCTTTTACATGTGGATATCCAGCTCTCCACACAGTACCATTTATTGAACAGAGAGTCTTTCTCCCAAGTGGACGTTCTTGTTAGGTTTATGAAAGATTAGGTGGCTATAAGTAGCTGGCTTCATTTCCTGGTTTTCTGTTCAATTCCAAATATCTGCCTCTATTTTTGTGACATACCATGCTGTCTTGACCACTATGGCCTTGTAGTACAGCCTAAAATCTGGTATGGTGATATCCCCAGCTTTGTTTTTGTTACTAAGAATTGCCTTAGCTATAAAGGTTTTTTTCTGGTTCCATACATAATGCAGAATCATTTTTTCCAAGTTTTGAAAATAGGATGTTGGTATTTTAATAGGGATGGCGTTGAATCGATAAATTGCTCTGGGCAGTATAGACATTTTAACAATGTTGATTCTTCCCAGCCATGAGCATGGTATGCTCTTCTATTTGTTAATATTCTATGCTATTTCCTTTCTTAAGGTTTCATAATTTTATTTATAGAGGTCCTTCACCTCTTTTGTTAGGTATGTAGATTTATATACATTAATAAGAGTAAACATGTTAGCTATGTTGAGAACACCTATTTTGAGTGGTCCTTGGATAGCATAACGGTAGGTAGGAAATATTTCCCACATATACACAAACTGCTATTTTCTCTGCATGGTGGTTCAATGCTACTATTTCAGAAATTTAAAATTCTACATAAAATAATGCGTTAACTATGTAAAATACTTCGTTAAAATTTATGTCAACAGTGTATTAAGATGACCACAAATTCTCTGTTATTCCACTCACTGACAGATTCAATCTGAGCCTAATCTTTTTCTTGACCAGTAGAATAGAATACAAAAGAAAATGCCAGAGGAAATAGCCTTCTACGACTTCTGAGGCTAGAAATTGCTTTGCAGTGCTTACGTTGGTCTTTTGGAACACTTATTTAAGAGCACCCCAACCTCTATGTACAAGTCTCAGACTCCATGTGTAGCCAAGTGACAGGAAGGGACTCAGGTGCCTGACAGCACTCAGCTACTCACCTCTCTAAGCCCAGGTACCAGATGAGAATGGAGAAGCTTTCAGAGGTCTCTGGTCTCACATGCTTTGTGCCTTTCAAGCTATGATGGACCCTGAGCTAAGCATACAATCTACAGAACCATTGGGGTGGGGGTGTGAAAAATTAAGCTACTAAGCTCCTAAGTTTTGGAATAATTTCTTCCACAGTAGTCAGTAGGTAACTGGAACATCCACATACTCACTAAAAAGAACCAGTTTCAAAGTGGAAACATTAAACAGGCTTTAAATATATATTTTTGGTGAAGTGGAAAATTTTTTGAGAAGTATCAGGAAATTCAGTGTTTAGTCCTTCTTCTGCAACTACAAAGTGTGTGCACTTGGGCGAGTCAGTTAACCTCATTAAATTTTGGTTTCATCACCCATAAAATGAATGGTTGATGCAAAATTATTTCTAAAGTATTGCAGAAATCTAAAATCCTGTGAGTTAATATCTTAGAATCCATAAGCAGCAGTCCATGGCTGCCTGCATCTTCTAATTCCCTTAGGCTCTTAAGTGCCATAATAACCAAGTGAGGAAGAAATAAGAAAATTATGAGCCCCACTGATAGCGACTTGACTGTTTCACATATTCCCTCTGAGAAATTCGTGGCTACGTCAGGAGAGCAGCTATGGTGGGATGATGTGGGAAGATTTCGCTGAATCATTATACCTTAAAATCAGGAAAATTGGACTCATGTAGGATGGGCAAGCCTGTTTTATGTGTATTTTTCCAGAGTGAAGCTATGATTAGAGTCTTTGCTACAAGGGAAGCAGGTACCAAATGCATTTTTTGTTTTAGAACTCTGAATGCTACAAGGATGAATTTCTAAAAGAAAAGGCACAAAACTCACGATTAACTAACATCTTAGTTTGTTGAAGGGGCTTGAAATTCCCTTTTGTGTTTAACACCCTATCACCAAAAGCTATTTAAACTTCAACTGCTGAGGACTTTGGGTTTGCTACATGGAAAGGTCTTTAACGAGGACTTATTAAACGTATGATAATCACTGAATGTGGCAGGGTAGAAGTGTAGAACCCATATTTGCTTTCACGTCGTTTATAATGCCTCAGAGGAGACATGCACACAGAAGTCATAATGTGGTAGAGTAAGACAGGAGATGCTGATAATGGTTATAGAAAAAACCACTCTCAGGGTTTCAGACTGAGACTCTGGTATGCACTGCTGGGAGCCATTTTTAACTCCTATACCAGCAGCATGTCTGACGGTCATTAGGAAAGCGGGGTCTACAGGCAGGAGACAGGTCAGAGGGAGGAAAGAAAAAAGGACAATAATAGGGGAATGCATTCCTCAGAGGGTTTTCTCTACTTAGAAGGGGCGAGAGCAAGATTTCATACATACACACATGCATACACAATATGAATCTTCTTTCTCTTCTTATTTAAAATGTTGAATTTATGGGTCATTACAAAAGTTTTGAGATACACAGAAATAAAGACATGTAGCATCCATGCAGGTGGATACAAATGAGCTGTCCCATCAACAGACATAAGCTAAACAAATTGAAACTTGCACGGGTAAATCAGAAAGGGATGCTGTTGGTGGTGTTTCTTGGAAGTGAAATAACGGACCATTACACAGTCTGTCTCCAAACTTTCATAGTGACCTACATCTTGGATACTTGCAAAATTCTATCTTTAGCATTATTCCCATTACTATTTCTCTGGCAAGGATGGAGCAGGAGTAGAGAAGTTTTTCCATTCTACCCCCAAATTATCCAAAATCCATTCAGTCTTCATAGCATCATAGAACCATAGAAGTGACCAGACTGGGGGCTTGTCTAATGAGACAGGATTTTTGGCTTTCTCAGCTTGGATGGAATTTAGAGTGAGCTTAATCTGAGGATGCCTGCAGAGCTAGGAGAGTAGACCCACAGGAAACCTAATTTCAGTATCAAAGTACTCAGGGATGACGACATTAGGGTGTTACCAGAAGGCCTTTTATTTAGGATGAGTCACCCTTTAAGTAAAACGCAGGTGCTACATACTCTCCTGGCTGTGGCTTGAGTGTCTCTGATTTGCACACTGCCTGATTTATGCCCGAGCTCCTGTCATACATGCTGATTATTTTCACCCTTTTGCTGCTCATACTTTTTCACTTATACCATCTGTACTTTTTACCTAGAACAATCTAACTTTTTTAGTTCATCGATTTGTCCTTAATGCTTCCACTGCTTATGCTTCAAGAAATAGGTCAAGTACCATGTCCTGAAGCAAATTTTTACAACAGCAATAGAACAGCCCAAACAAGGCACTTCGTAGCACACTCTGCAAATGTTCCTGTCCTTTCTGTGCTGTTTTACACTGGCTTTTTATCCTTCCTCAACTGTAAACTATGAGCTCACATAACCGTAAGCTCTGTTTTTGTGTTTGTGTCTTCAATGTTTAATTCCATTATGAATGAGTGCTAGAACTAGAGGAAAGTGGACGTTATCTTCAGGCTGGGCAATCTGGGGGTGATTCAGCATGTCTGTTGTAGTTTCTGATTTCTGCTCTAGCAAATTACGACAAGCCACCGGTTTCAAATAATACAGATTTATTTCTTTACAGTTTTGGATGTTAGCAGTTATAAAATCCATTGATAGCAGGGCAGCATTTCTTATAGAAACTCAAGAAAGGGGTCCATTGCCTTGAGTTTTCCAGCATCTAGAGCAGTGGTTCTCAGCCTTCCTAACGCCACAGCTCTTTAGTAGAGTTCCTGTGGGTTGCGACCCACAGGTTGAGAGCCGCTGATCCAGAGGCTGTGATTAGCTGCATTCCTTGGCTCATGGCCCTTCCTCCATCTTCACAGCCAGCGGTGCAGCATCTTCAGATCTCTCTGATTTTGGCTTCCTTCTTCCATTGATAAAAATACTTGTGATTACACTGGGCCTGCCTAGATAATCCAAAATAAACTTCTCTTCTTGAGATCCTTCACTCAATAATATCGGCAAATTCTCCTTTGCCACATACATAACATATCTACAGATTTGGGAGATTCAAATATCTAGATCTTTATGGGGCCATTATTCTTCCTGCCACAGTATCCATTTAGGATTTCCATTAGCACATGTGGTCTAGTGCATGGTGTTCTGGTAAAGGCTGGAAGGAGCAGGCTCACGACCTCACAAGGCAGATCAAGATGGATTTTACGCCTCCACATATAGAAGTTTGCCTTGTTGACTTTAAGTACGGAAGAAACTTAGTACTTTATAGATATGACATATTGGAAGAATTTATCCTTACTGTCATATTAAGGATTTTTTTCCATATACTAAATATGACACTTCAGATGAATGATAATAACAATAATAACATCAGCATGCCTTGTCTCCCTCTTTGAAAATAAGAATCACTGCTGCATTAGATAACCCCAACTGCACATATATATCATGTGGGAAGCTTTCCAAAGGTGTTAATACCTTGGACACTTCCCATCAAAGATTCTGTTTTAGTTGTTCTTAGATGGTCCTAATATTGCCACATTAGAAGCTATTCAGTTTGGCCTGGTGCAGTGGCTCAGGCCTAAAATTCTAGCACTTTGGGAGGCTGAGGCAGGTGGATCTTTTGAGCTCAGGATTTCAAGACCAGTCTGAGCAAGTGCAAGACCATGTCTTTACTAAAAATAGTAAAACTATCCATGTGTTTTACTTACACATGTATGTACGTGACTTACACCTGTAGTCCCAGGTCCTTATAAGGCTGAGGGAAGAGGATCGCTTGAGCCCAAGAGTTTGAGGTTGCTGTGAGCTATGATGCACTCTATCTAGGATGACAAAGTAAGACTCTGACTTTAAAAAAAAAAAAAGAGCTTCCCAGTTGATTTTAGTATTCCAGATGTTTCCCCTGGGATGTACATATCAGAAATGATTCATTCCAAATTATTAAGCTAGTAGCTACTCTGGTGTCAAACTGGAGGGACTAAGAACAGGGCAAACTGTGCAAGTCCAGCATGACTAACCCATGCCAAGTTCCTGTAGGCAATTTTCTAGCATTTCAAAAAGAAATCATAGTTAGAAATTTGAGATGATATAAATTACCTATCAGTTAATTTCGGGAATCTCCCTTTACTGTGATATAGACACCAGAGACATGTTTCAGGAGATACGAATTAAATGTGTTCAGGGCGTGGTGAAGAACAAATAAAGCAAAAAGAAACTGGGCACTGATCTGAGTTTGCTCTGGAAGTGCATAAAAGGAACAAAACTCCTTCATTAATTGCTTCATAATGGTGTTGTTCAAAAGGCAATGTAAGGCCACAAGGACCAGTGCAGTTTGGATGCATCTGAGGAAGCCAAGGTGATTATAAATAAGGGGAAAATCTCAGGCTATTTCTCTGGAAGGAAAAGGACAAGGCTTCCCAGTGCATCACTGCTTTGCAAATGTGGATATATAATTATATTGTTTTAAAAATATGCCATAGGATATAATACCTATCAGAATGGTAACCACTTTGCTTCTACAATTTTATTATGAGAAGAAATACTGTCTTCTGAACTAGTAGTTGTAAGGTCAACATCTAAGTTGCCAGATCAATGTTTTACCCACCCTTATGCATCTAAACACAACGCCTGCAGACTGACCATATATCAACATGACTTAACTTTTCTTATTTTTGGTGATGCTACTGGAAGTATTGAGCCCCTGTTGGTCATAACAGAGGAAATTCAAGAGATGTGCTAGCTCTTAGTACTGACATTTCTGCAGAATGTGTCTGTTTATGAAGGTTGGATGTGTTTTTTGTCTGAATATTGTCGGTATGTGGGTAATAACTTTTGGCATTCTTTTAAAAAATGTTAGAGAACTCCCCAGAAGCTCATAGTTCTGTGACATTGTCATCTTTTCAGGTCATAATTTTTGAATCCATCCGAACTTTCCTTGTAAATACCTGCTGAGTACTACCCACAGCTCGACAACAGAAGAAAAGTCACGGTGATAATTTGAAATAACAGAACTTAAAACAAGTATAATGTCCATGATTCAGCAGGAATGGAATGTTCTCTGTGTGCTAGAGGATCTATCTTTTTGAAATTTAACAACATTGTTTAAACATTTGATTAAGCCCTTGCTTGTTTGGCTAACTCACTTGCTTTAAGGACTATACAAAGCATCTTTGCAATGGGTTTTGACATTTACTATAAACAGTACTACTGTGGGTTTTCTATAAACAAATAAACAGATAACAGACAAGTGTTATTTTCTGTACTGAGTCTGGACATTGGCATTCAAGAGTTTTTTTTATATTAAGAATTCATATATTTTAAAATATGTCCCACTTTCTTTTCATTGCCTCTCTATCCAAAGACACTCCTGAGGCATTTTTGTTTTGTCCCATTGTTTCCCAGGCTTCCTGCAGAAGCGGACTGAAGTTTTGCCCCACGCGTAGTCACGTGAAAACCACAACGTGTCAGTCCCGAGCCGCCCCCACCCCAGAGAAGGCTCCCGTGTGCGTTCTCCCCCTTTTCTAGTTCACCGGATTTTGGCCCATATTAAAATGGAAGAAGTGTTTTTATTTTTCCACAATATAGCACAATAAAGGGATAGAGAGGAAGACGGAATTCATCTGGGAGCTGCTTTTGCTCCTGTACTGAACCGTAAGCTGCAGTAAAGGCAAGAGCACAGGGGAGGGATGAGGGACACCGTCCACGCCGCTAATGCCCCACTATTCAGAGATGCTAAGTTTCCCACTGTGGGCTCAGTGGCTCCATGGAGAAGAAAGAAAAATGCTCCATGGTGTCTGCCAGGCTAGACTGAAGCTTGTCCTGAGCTGGAGAGTGAAGCTCGACAATAAGCCCATACCCTGTACTCCGAATGCAGAACAAGCCTTTTTTTCCTTTCTGTTTATGAGCACAAGGTGTTTCTTAGGGTGCCTTTTTTTTGACAAAAGGTTTAAAGCTTTTTCCACAACAGAAAAACACAACTAAAGGCAGGAGACCACGTATTTTAACAGAGATAACCAGGCAAAACAGACAAACGGGACTTCCCAAAGTTGAAAGGAAAATGACATGGGAGGGGCAATCTCTAGACACTTCCCACCCAAAACACCAGGGTAGGATTCACATGGTCTTCCATCTTAAGATTTCTCATTGTTTTAAACTTCTTGCCTTGGTAATTTGTTTTCCCTGGGATCCTAGTCACATATTCTGGTATTGGAAAAAATTAATTGATGTAGGCATTTTAAACTTGGCTGCTATACTACGGAGCGTACCCAGACAAATCCAGCTGATCATCAACATCAAGTTCTGATGCTTGTTTGTTTGCAGAACCATAATAGTTTAGAATTGCAGCAGGCCTTGGAGGTAATCCCATTCTAGTCCATCATTTTCCCCCTGAAGAATAAAAAAAATAAAAAATTGAGGCCCTCTAGTAAGAATATTTTAGTCATGCTTTCTGAGTAGAAACAAACCTATCTAGTTTTAGCCTTAAGTGGCTCCCAGGGGCAATCTTGGCAGGCCTTGCATTCTCTATAGACAGAAGTACACACGCACACTTAAAGGTCATTGGTTTAGAGCACAATTACTGGAACATACATTTGTTGATTGAATTAATAAAACAAAATATGGTCCCTGATGGACTTTCTGAAAGGGCTCCCATTGCAGAATTTTTATTGTGAGTTAAGACAGCGTATTTCCAAGCACTCCTCTGTAATAAGCAACACATAAAATCAACAGATGTTGTGGGGAACATTGTTCTTGGCCCGCTGCTATCTGAACCCACAGAGTTAGAGTGATGCTTTCCTAAAACTATCTAAACAGTGGTATTAATCCACAATAGAGTTTTTACTAGACACATGAGATGTTTTTGAATAAGTAGAAAATTTAAAACCATTTGCTAATATTTAAAATTTGCTCTTTATAATGGAGCCCTTTTCTCTGAGAGGAATTCTTTTCCATTTTTCTGATATTAAAATATATCTCGTGTTATGAAATAATTATACATTGACATGGTAAGTTTTTTTCTTGTCATCTTTGCTTGAAAATAAAAATTGACAACATTATATTTTGTTGGTTCATAAAGCAAACAAAATGTTTGGTACTTCTTGGCATCCACACATTGGGTGGCTTTTGACTTGTCAAAAACAGTTGATGTGTGGCAAAGAAGCCCCTTTGGGCTCCTTGTAGTGAAAGGTAGTGGGCTGTTAAGCTGCCACCCTTTGCCACAGACTGTGACCCCTGGCTGTCGATGGCACACACAAATCCCAGGTTGCTTCTCTTTCCTCCATATCTTATGACATATCCTTGATCTTTGATGTGTCTTTTCTCCTTTCTGGGCAAGGCAGGTGCATGTCCCAGGAATGAATCAATAGAGGATTTTAGATTGCCTGCTAAGTTGCAACATCGTATGTCAAATAATAAAATAAGAAAAATGAATAGAACTGTTTTTCAGTGGGGGGCAGAATAATTAAAACTGCACATTGGTTTCTAACGCATGTGAGTAATGTGAGTGCTCTGAACTTGACCAGCCTAGAAGTACAAGGTCATCAGTACAGTGACCTCAGTCCACTGATTGTGTCTCTGAGATGGCTGATGGAAGACGTTTGGCATCTTCTGCAAGGTCTCTCTCTTACAGTACCTGTCCCACATTTCAGAGGAGAATGCCAGAAGGTCCTACATGAGTCTAAGCCACCGAGCCTACTTCTGACCTCAGATTGCTGAGCTCAGCTCACCACAGCCTCTGTCCTGTTGCTGCAACTCTCCAAACTGTGGCTTCTCACTCCCCACATGAAACACCAGCTCCTTCTCTCCTGCAGTTCTGGGACTCTAGTTCTTCCTCAGGCTATTGCTCTCCAAGACTGACCCTGGGGGCACTGCGTGCTTTTACCATTTTGGCTTAAGTGTGGATACAGATCCATAACTGGTCTTAGCCTCTCATACCCGCCCCATGACTTGATCCTACATGGAATATCTCCCTCTATTGTGGCTGGACTATTTTCTTGTGGCAAAGACCAATACACTTCAATCCTTAGGAAAATGCTTAAATATGTAGAGTCCTTGAAGTTCAGGAATAAAAACAACCCTCAGAACCAAACAGAAAATGTCCTTTCTTCATCTTTAAGACTCACCCCACCCCCAAATTCCTTATTTGAAATCCTAAGATCTGTATATTTTAGGATGACTCAGAGTTGGAATGTCCAGATCTTTCATGTGAAACTTGACTTTAATGTAGGTGGGTGCAGCTTTGCCTACTGACTAAATCAAAGCTGTCACATGAGCCTATAAGAGCCTCACAGGAGACCATTCAGGGCTGCCCTGTGCTACCACATGCATGGCATTAAAACCTATGGTTGAGTTAGAGCTTGACCTTCTTAGTGACTTAAATGGGATCTTTTAGGTGCTTCCAGATTTTTTTTTTTTTAAGAGAAGGAGTCTCACTTTATTGCCCTTGGTTGAGTGCTGTTGCGTCACAGCTCACAGCAACCTCCAACTCCTGGGCTTAGGCGATTCTCTTGCCTCAGCCTTCCAAGTAGCTGTGACTACAGGTGCCTGCCACAACGCCCAGCTATTTTTTTTGTTGCAATTTGGCCAGGGCTGGGTTTGAACCCGCCACCCTCGGTATATGGGACCGGCGCCCTACTCACTGAGCCACAGGCGCCACCTGGTGCTTCCAGATTTTTAAATTTCATAGGAAACTTGTAAAGTTCTCAATTTCCCTAGACATTTGATAAGAGTTTGGGCTTTGGTGGCAGCATCATGAAAGAGTGTGTATGCTGGCTCAAGGGTGTGCTAAGAGGAAGAAGTCTGTGATTCTCTGACTGTGATTCTCTGCTGGTGAGACTAATGGAGAAGGAAAAGGGTCTCTGGTCATGTGAGTGATGATGTTCAGATTCAGAGATAACACCCAAAGTAATCCTGTGCCTGGGGAAGCCCTCAGAAGGAGGCGGAGGAGCACAGAATCAAAAGGATTATTTCAAAGGAATTTATTTTTCTCGTGGAAGCAAATGTTCTGTGTTTTATGTTGGATTTCCTGCGAAATAGGCTCTGAGGTAAAGATTTGCACATGGGACATCCACTGGTGGGTGATTTCAAGGACAGGACCTGAAACCCAGCAGATGACTGGTGCATCACTGCAGACTTCCTTCCCGTGGGAGTGCTGAAACCTTGATGGCTCTGAGAGGTGTTCTGAATTAAGATAAGATACTCCATCTCACCTAGTTATTGCATGGGAACTGCCACAAGGGGCATAACTTGGGCAAGACAGCTCCTGCTGGCCAAAGGCAATGCCTGAGAAGGAACTCTGGTGTCAGCCATCAGCAAAAAACCACTTTCTGCATCTAAGTAAATGAATGGCTCCATTCCGAGTGGGGATCTGGGTATTTAGGATCAACAGCACATGGAAAGCCTGAGTGTAAACTAAAGGGAACTATGAAACATGTAAAAGAGGGGTCAGAAAAGTGTTATTAAACGGACAGGTTCTTACTGTACATATATTATTTGAGAATATTTGTATAACGTGTCACATTGGGGGGCTCCTAGAGAGCCTGAGAGCCCATGAGAATGAAGTCAGAAAAAATATATAATAATTTTATTAATGGCGCAGAAATGAAGAGAAGTAGGGAGTACAGAGCAAAGGAAGGGGGCCCAGCAGGCATAGGGAGCAAAGATGCCAGGGAAGAGAAAACAGCAGAGTCAGATGAATTGAGAAAGATGTGAACTTGGTGCTACTTTGAATGCAATGCACTGTCCCTGTATCAGTTCTCTCAGTACTATATTTAAGCATTTAAAATGATGTTAGTGATTTATTTTCTGATTTTGGAGACTGAAAGGTCTTTTTTCTCTCCTACCACTACAATTTTCTTCCCCAGGGTCTCATAAATGCCTCAGAATTTCCTGCACTAAACTAGGCTTAGTCTCTTGCCTTCTAAAAAAAAAAATGCTGTCTATTTAGGCTCTTTCTTATACCTGCTCATTTCACCCGACAGGGTATTCTGATATCTGCTTGCAAAAATTATTTTCTACATGTTAAAAAATCTAAATGGAATGAACAGCAGTTCTAGACCTTGCCAACCAATTGATAATTTGATTATCTGAATTCAAGTGACAGAGCCTGGCTTCCTGTTGCAGTAGTAATCTTTACAAATGCTATTTTGAGGCCCAGTTTGACATAAAGGCTGACAAGTTGGAACTCAAGAGGCAGTATTAAAATTAACATGCTGTCACATAGATAATTCAATTTGCATGTATCTAAGCAAACACAAGGATCTGTCTTGAAATTTTACGGTTTCCTTAAAACATCTGTAGACTAAAACTTAGGTCACTAAATCCACTGCACAAAGTTATTTATTCATGTATTCAAATTTTACTTGTTGGGTACATATGCAAGTGTATCCGTTTCAGCATCCTCAAGGACACTGTAGCGACTACAAGTTCAAGCACTAGATTCAAATAGTCTGAATTCTAATTTCAACTTCACTACTCAGTAGTAGGTGTGAAATTCAAACTCACTTGGCTTCTTAAAATCTCAGTTGCTTGCTCTGAGGTCAATGGAAATAATATTTATGACCAACTTGGAAGGTTATTGAGAAACTGAAGAACACTGTGTATGTGTTCCTGCCTGTACATAATAATCCTCAATAAAAGGTAACTCCATGTGCACATCTATAAGATAGTTTCATATATATATACACTCTATGTAATCTGCATATATGTATACGCAAACACATGTATGTATATATGTGTTATATATATATGGCACAATAAATGATAATATAATAAAATTAAATAAAAAATTATACAAATTCAAATGAGGAATAAAGAGAAGTGAGTGTTTTAATACTTAGAAAAAGCTTCATGGACTAATTGGGGGCTTACTAAGCCTTGAAGGTTGGTTGTCAGGAGAAAAAAATTAAGCAGATATAGCAGAGGCAAATGAGATATTGTAGGATAGCCACAGGAATGAAGTTAGAGGCTCTCATACTTAATACATAAGTTATTAGCATTTCTTCTTATTTTCGAAGTTGGTGCAACATGATTGCTAGCACCCTTTTCAATATTAGACCTTTCTAATTTATATTCGTTAAGAGTTTAAAAGGATAAGCTGCTTTTATCCTGTGGAAATGTATTTTCTGCCTCAACATTACAATTCATAGATATTACAGTGGCATGCAAAGGTGAGCTTTAACTCTGTATTTTAAAGAACAAACACCGTAATCATTGAAGATTTGTGGAAGTTAGTAATACACAAATACATCTGTACTGCGTTTCATTAATGACGTTAAAGGTACTTTTGTATAATTATCTGACTTTGCCTTCAGCTTTTTGAATATTAAAAAGGAGTTTGGAATGAACCTTTACATTCAGAACATTTGGGGGAAGAAATATTAAAGGTGTTTCTTTGGAGAATGATTGAACTCTTGTTTGGATTCTGACCCTTTCTAGAGAGAAACATTGTCATTAAACTTATTTTTGAGTTTATTATGTGGTAGGATCTTCTTGGATGTTTCTTTCAACAGGTATATGCCCATGGATTGAAGAGCCTACCTTTTTGAAAATATTTTTAAAGAGATAAGAATTAGAAAACACATTCTCACTCAATTCTTGGACACTCAAGCATCTGCTTTAAAAACTTGTCACTTTTAGAATGTACTCCTGCATAGAACTGTCTATTGATGGGAGTCTGAGGACAGGACCAATCACAGGATCAGTTTACAGAAAATTATGTTTCAGTTGTTCTATTTCAAAATGAACAGTAACTCTATTATTATTTCAAAATATCCAGGGAGTACAAATGTTTTTGGCTGCATGGATCGCCCTTGTTATGTTTGAGTCAGGGTTAGAAGTGTGCCCATCACACGGGTGGGTAGCATTCATTGTACCTGTGTGGTGGGCTTTCTCCTGTTCTATCCTCCCCCCACCTCCTGCCCAACCTCTGCTAAAAGGGAATGCTCACACACTGTTGGCGGATAGAAGCTCTTTTTTCTCTCACTCACTTTTAAGGTGTTAGTTACAGCATCTCACTCATCTGTTTATGATTCCCAAATCTGAATCTCTAGATATGATATATTACTTCCATCTTTAACGGTATTTCTTCCTGACTTCTGGGCTTTTCTACCCATCATTTTATTGTAATTCCAAAGTTACTTTATCTATGGTTGAATCTGCATTTTTCCCTTTCCAAAACAGCAACTATAACAGCAAAGAAAAAAATCCTAATGCTCTATCTTAATTATTTTTCTTGTCAATAGAAACATTTTTATTCTCCTAGGCTAGCCAATTCCAGTTCTTCCTGGTTATTTCTCTGTCCCGTGTAGTCCTTTGAAGTGTCTTTCAGATTCAGCTTATCCTTCTAATAGCATTAAGTCTCCCTACCTTCCAATCCATTAGGGAGTGAGGTGATGCTTTTGAAAGCACACTGTTCAGCCTGCTTTGCATAAGTACTTAGTGACTCTGTTACTTAATCCATAGATCACATTCCTCTGTCTGATTTCAAGGTCATCTAGACCTTGTTCCCACCCTTTCTACCAACTCCACTCATTCCCAGCCCCAGGCTGCTAAGCTCACACACAAAAATGTCCCTTACCCCCCCAACCTCTGGCCAAGCCGTCCTGTTCTCTTCCTTGGTACATGGTACATGCCACAGTCAGCCTCCTTCCCCTTTGCTGATTCACACTGTTGACAATCTGGAAACATCCTCCTACCACTTTCTGCTTTAAACACATCATGACTCAGTTTGGAGCCTGTTCAGATTTTGAGCCAATTTGTTTTCTTCGACGCAGCCTCTTCAAGCACTCGAGTTCCTTATCTTGACATCTTCCTTCTTGAAGATTGCTTTGTGAGTTAAGATAGAACCTCACAAACTATTATTTAATTGTATTAGTGGAACTATTACTCTAAGTGATGGTTTCATGTATATGATTGAGTTCAGGAACCGTTTCTCTAACATAACACTGTGCACATAGGAAATACTTATTTTCTCACTAGCAAATTAATTATAGTCTCTCTTTCAGAATTAAACATTATATTCAGATTATTCATAACTGTAGTCTCACTCTAAAATAATATATATAAAAATGGTTCTGTGCGAAAACATTATAAGACTAAGTCAATCAATCCTTTGAGAAGCAGAAGTAGCTCTCAGCAAGGATCTAAAAAAAATCATCACATTCTTCAGGAAGTTATACATTCTATCCTAATACATCAGGGCTGAAGAGACAAAACCATAAATAGAAAAAGGCCCCGAAGGCAGCAGCTGCAGATACTAAACAAAGAACAATATAAAGACAGAAAGGAAGAAAGGGACTGTGGGACCATATACTCATCATTGGAATCACACTTTTAGGTTACAATAGAGTAACGTATGCCACAAATATTTATTAAACACTTATATGAAGGGAACTCACTGTCCAGGAAGTGAGGGTGCAGAAAATAAAACATTAAAAAGCAACAATAGAGGTTGGACAATAAAGTTCATGAACGCACCACCATGTGGCAGCAACCCCATGAGGTTTCATAACCTTGGTCTGTCCGCGTCTCACAGTTGTGTTCTTGTTGACCTGCGGCAGTGCCTTGCTGTGTGTTCTATGTGTCCTCCCAAGAACATGGGAGCTTCAATTAGAGCAAAAACCAAACACACAAATTTCTTATTAAATTTGGCAAGAATGGAAGTGAAATCAGGGATGTGTTAGTACAACTTTATGAGGATAATGCCATGAAGAAAACAGCAGTGCACACATGGATTAAACGTTTTTCTGAGGGAAGACAAAGTGTCACCGATGAATAGAGGTCAGGGTGGCCACTAACAAGTAGAACCAATGAAAACATTGAAAAATTTCAACCAATTGTGCGTCAAAATCATCAACTGGCTGTGAGGAGTATAGCAGACTAAGGAACTGTCCATAGAGAAATAGTTAGGAAAATCTTAACTGAAAATCTTGCCATGAGAACAAGATGTTTTTGCTTCATGATGATGTACCAGATCATAGGGCACTGTCTGTGAGGGAGTTTTTAGACAGAAAATAAATCTGTATTGGAATACCCTCCTAATTCACCTGATCTGGCCCCCAATGACTTTTCTCACCCAATGATAAAGAAAATATTGAAAGGAAGACATTTTGGTGACATTCAGGATGACAAGGGTAATATGATGACAGCTCTGATGGCCATTCCAAAGTAAAAGGAGTTCCAAAATTACTTTGAACTCTTGAAAAAGAGTGGGTGACCTTCAGCAAGAGGTTCACAGCATTTTTTTCTAGGACGAGTTCCTGAACTTAATTGTCAGACCTCGTGTGTGTGTGTGTGTGTGTATGTGTGTGTGTGTGTATGTATGGGTGCACACGTGTGGATGTGCATTAAAATCAACTACTCCAATAACTACTTTTTCTGAGCGACACACCATTTGGCATGTACTGTACTGGACACTCCACTGTGTCATCTTAGTTCACAGTCACAATACTCCCAAGAAGTAGATACTTTATCTCCTATTGAAAACAAAATGTAGTTGTCTTACCCACAGTTGCACAACAAATGGTGGAAACCTGATTCAAGTCCCAATTACATATTGCCTCCTAGTGCGGCACTAAAAGAGGAAGTTCATGATTCTTTCCAGACAATAGGGAAGGCTTCTTAGGGAAGGGAAGGGGACCCTTGTCATGTGTGTGGAAGGACCCGTCCCATCATAGCAGATGGCTGCCTGCATAGGGAAGGGCTGCAGTAATTCCAGGCTAGGACATCAGCGTGGGGGATAAGGCACAAAGGCAGGGATAAATACAGTGTGTCTATTGCTATTTCTGGATATAAGCTACATATTCTTTTGATTTTCATATTCAAATTTTGATTAACATATTCATGTTTTCTTCCTATTCTATATTTATTATCTTGTTTATCACTTTCACGTTACTGTTTTTGTCTCATTTGTTTGTATGTCTAATAAAGGTTCTGACTCTGTTTTTGATGTTTAACTGCTGACTGCTGTCAAACCCTACTAATTCTTTCCCTTTCTTCCCTCACATCTATGCAAGCTTAGAAGAAACCGCCTTTCTTTGACACTCACAGGAAATTCAAACCTCTAAATTCTCTCTCCTGTGCAAGGGAATTGTCAGCCTAGGTCCCCCTTCAACCATGATAAAACCCCAAGGTAGTTGCCCATCCCTGCTTTCTCTTTCTCAAGCCATTTTAGGACCCGTTTGGGATTCTGATGGGCTCCCCTGACTACAGGAAGGTTTATTAAGTGAGTAATGACCTTTTCACAGCCCATGTGGTGCACATATGGTGCCATCAGTTTCAACATTAAAAACAAATTTTGGATGGAGAGTCTGTGTCATCTCAGCGAGGTGGCTGAAGCAATCTGATTTCTTTAGAAGTCTTTTTACTATTTCTTTGATTGAGGTTCCACTGACCTTCTAGAAAAATTCCCACCTTCCTAGAAGTTTGTTAGTGTTCTGTTCATCTTTGTCTCTTCAGTGTATTTTCTGTTGTCAGGGAGAATAGATTAGAACCATAAGCTATCCTGAGGGCTTGTGAAATTCTGCACAACCGTTTTCAGGAATGTTGCAAATTACTAAGATTCGAAGAATTTTAAAAACTTTGAATATCAATTTCAAGGTGATCTGGCAATTAAATAAACTGGTTATCACCACAGTTAGTTTCCTAAATCATTAAGGTTGAAAGGCACATCTTGGTATTTGATACTCAATCACATATTCTATGTAAAATGTTTGGCTAAAGTTTCACTTTAAATCATCCTGAAAGCTGGATGTGATGGTTTACACCTGTAACTCTGGCACTTTGGGAGGCTAAGGCAGGTGAATTGCTTGAGCTCAGGAATTTGAGACCTGCCTGAGGAAGAGTGAGACCCCATATCTACTAAGTAGAAAAATTAGTCAGAGGTTGTGGGGACCTTCCTGCTACTCAGGAAGCTCTGAGGCAAGAGGAACTCTTGAGCCCAAGAATTTGAGGTTGCTGTGACCTCGGCTGAGACTGTGGAACTCTAGCCTGGGCAATGGAGTTGAGACTCTCTCCCAAAATAAAATAATCTTGGAACTTAAATTGTTTACAAGAATTTTTTCACAACAAGTACCCTTGTCCCTATTTTTTTATATTTGTTTTCTTTTCTTAGTTGGAGACAATGTCTTAGGTTAAAAGACCTAAATATGGTTTTTCTATGTCTCCCTGACAACAGAAAATATACTGTGTCATGTTAACCTCTTGGTATAAGCTCTGTCATTAAAGCAAATATTGGAATATAGTTTGAGCTTGTAAGAGCCAGTGAACTGAATATGAAACTTCATGTACTTCGTCTACTTTTTTTCTCTAAATGTTCCATTTGCTGAATTAAGAAGGCTTCATCGCCATACCAGCAGATTTTAGTCCTATGCATTTACTTTCTTTTGTTTTTAACTTAGGCTTTTTTTTTTTTTTTTTTTTTGAGACAGAGCCTCAAGCTGTCCCCCTGGGTAGAGTGCTATGGCATCGCAGCTCACAGCAACCTCCAACTCCTGGGCTCAAGCGAGTCTCCTGCCTCAGCCTCCCAAGTAGCTGAGACCACAGGCGCCCGCCACAACACCTGGCTATTTTTTGGTTGTAGCCATCATTGTTATTTGGGGGGCCGGTTTGGATTTGAACCCACCACCGTAGGTATATGTGGCTGGTGCCTTAGCCACTTGAGCCACAGTCACCAAGCCAACTTGGGCTTTTTTAAAGTAAGGATTTTATTATTATTTTACATTTGTCTCCTTAGCTCTGTCTGCTTAATTCACTTTGAGTTGTCTCTAATTTTCACAGCCTGCAAAGAAATATTTAAATAAACTATTTTATAAACAGTTCTACTTCAAGTGTGCCTAGCTTGAAAACATAAATGTCTTTTGATGATAGGTGGAAAAGAAAAAAAAAACAACAGGTTTTTTAAAAGTATAACTGACATGATAAAATATAAAAAGTGAAATGTGATAAGATTTGACACATATCTTGAAACCATTATCACACTCAAGATAATGAATACAGAGCATGCCAAACATATATATACACATCTTAATAAAGGAAAACAGTGTTAAAATTGTAGTACTCAAAAAAAAAATTGTAAGACTCAATGTATTCCTGTAACATTTATTATCATGTATATCGTGCCTTATATCTCTTGTAATTGTAGAAGTTGAACATGACTCGAGTATTACAATTTTAATACGTATTTTTTCTTTCTTAGAATGTGTATACATTTATTTGGCACTCACTGTATATCCATAAGTCTCAAAAGTTTGTTCCTATCTCTTTGCGATTCTTCCCTTTTCCCTTTCTCTGCTTCCCTGTTACCTTCTTCAGGAAACCATGATCTTTTGTCAATATATAGTAGTTTGCATTTCCTTGAGTTTAAATGAATGTACTCACACAAGATGTAGTAGTTTCTGTTTGGCTTCCTTTACTCTGGATAATAATTTTGCGATTCATCCATGATACGTGCTGGAACATGTATCAACACTGAAATCCTTCAGATTTAATGGCATCACTTTTGTTTCAGAATAATTCTATGTTTATAGAGAAGTTGCAAATATAGTACATCCAGCTTCCACAGTGCTTACCTGAATGCTAACATTAGATACAACCACAGCATGTCAAAACTATTAAAAAGCTTTCTTCCAATCCTGTTGACCAAACTATAGACTTTATTTGGAATTCATCATTTTTTTACTCATTTTTTTTAATGTGCCAGAATCCAGCCTAGGAAACCTCATTACAATTTTTTTTTGTCTTTTCTTTTTTTTTTATTAGATCATAATTGTGTACATTAATTCTATCATAGGATACAGTGTGTTGCTTCCATATGCAGTTTGGAAAACTCTCATCCAACTGGCTAACATAGCCATCATGTCTTTCTCATAATTGTTAAGACATTTATATTCAACCTTTAGACAAATTCATATGTACCCTAATAGGATAAATTATAGGCATGATCCCCACAATATCATTCTCTTCACCCATCCTCCCCCCTTCCCTTTCCCCGTAGTCTAGGGCTCCATTTAGATTGTAGCTTTCTTAAGATAGCTAACAATTAGTTTCATAATAGTGTTGAGTACATTGGGTACTTTTTCTTCCATTCTTGAGATACTTTGCTAAGGAGAACATTTTCCAGCTCCATCCATGTAAATATGAAGGAGGTAAAGTCTCCATCTTTCTTTGTGGCTGTGTAGTATTCCATGGTGTACATATACCACAATTTATTGATCCATTCATGGGTTGATAGGCACTTGGGCTTCTTCCACGACCTAGCAATTGTGAATTGGGCTGCAATGAATATTCTGGTACAGATATCTGTATTATAGCATGATTTATGGTCTTCTTGATATATACCTAACAGAGGAATTACAGGATCAAATGGTAGATCTATATTTAGATCTCTGAGTGTTCTCCATATGGTTTTCCAAAAGGGAC
>CAUYQV010145096.1:0-20347 GCA_963574575.1 Galagoides demidoff | reverse complement strand
GGCGCCCGCCACAACGCCCGGCCATTTTTTGGTTGCAGCCATCATTGTTGTTTGGCGGGCCCGGGCTGGGGATTCGAACCCGCCACCTTAGGTGTACGTGGCTGGCGCCTTAGCCGATTGAGCCACAGGCGCCGAGCCTGTAAGTTGAGTATTGATCAACTAAAATATATATATATTTTGTTTGTTTGTTTGTTTGTTTGTTTTGAGACAGTCTCACTCTGTCATCCTGAGTAAAGTACTGTGGTATCATAGCTCACAGCAACCTCAAATTCTCAAAAAAAAAAAAAAAATTTTTTTTTTTTTGTTTTTTTGTTTTGAGGCAGAGTGTCAAGCTGTTGCCCTAGGCATAGTGCCGTGGCATCGCAGCTCACAGAAGCCTCAAACTCTTGGTCATCTCTAGTTACCTAGAATGAAATAAAACCTCATTTTAAAAAAATGCTTAAGTCATCATTATTATTGGTAGCAATTAAATTTACATTGGATTGAGACTCTTAATATCTATAACTGTATCCATCCCTGTTGTTAGTAAAATTAAATAATGCTGTAGCATGAACTTAGTAAGGATTATGTACTATAAACATAGGAAATATGTTTGATAATCTTTGAACTCTTTTTACATTTTTTCCTAGCCACCTGTCTTTACCAGTTTTCAAGATTATGTTACTGGGCTTCAGACTTTAATTTCCAGTGTTGTGGATCATATTAAAGGGCTTGAAACACATCTGATTGCACTTAAACTTGAAGAACTTATTTTAGAAGACACTTCTCTCTCACCGGTAAGAGATTATAGATGATAAGCAGCGTTGTATGTCTATATACTCATATGTTTGTTCTTACCTTTAGCTCTAGGACAAGTTTGGGTTTTTTATTTTGGGACAGAGTCTCATTTTATTGCTCTTGGTAGAGTGCGGTGACATCGTAGCTCACAGCAAAATAATCTTCTTGCCTCAGCCTCCTGAGTAGCTGGGACTACAGGGTATCCTACCATGCCCAGCTAATTTATTTTTTTTAGTGACAGGGTCTTGCTTTGTTGCCTTGGCTGGCCTCCGGTGATTCTCCTGTCTTGACCTCCCAAAGTACTGGGATTACAGGCATGAACCATACAGTGTTTGTTTTTGTACTTTTTGGAAAGTATATGATATTCTCTGTTCTACAGCTTGACTTTTTTCACTTAGCTTTATGTTCAAGAGTTCTTTCTATTTAGATTAATGCATATGAATCAATCTTGTTCACTAAACAACTGTATAGAATTCAAAATGCAGGCTCAGCACTTGTAGCTCAGTGGCTAGGGTGCCAACCACATACACCAGAGCTGGCAGGTTCCACCCCAGCCCAGGTCTGCCAATCAACAATAACAATAAAATAGCTGGGTATTGTGGTGGGCGCCTCTAGTCCCAGCTCCTTGGGAGTCTGAGGTAAGAGAACTGCTTAAGCCCAAGAGTTTGCAGTTGCTGTGAGCTGTGATGCCACAGTACTCTACCAAGGGCAACATAATAAGGCTCTTATCTCAAAAACAAAACAAAACCAAAAAATTCAAAATATAAATGTACCACAGCCATTGGACGTTTTAGGTTGTTTTCTTTATATTTGCTTTTACATATAGTACCAAAAGAAATTTAACTGTATATTACCTTTCTATGTGCACTTGTATTTCTTAGGTAGATTATATCTAAAGTTAGTATTATGAGGTCAGAAGGTGTAGGTCACCTGGTTTCTTCTGTAGTTCTAGACTTTGCAGCACTGCCAACTTCAAGTAACCTAATCAATTGTCAGCCAATCTCCTTTCCCCTTTCTATGTTAGAACACCACTTCTGTATATTTTGTTGGTGGTGTCTACCACAGCAAATATGTTACAGCAAATATTTAACTCATATTTGAGAAAGTTTAGGAAAGCTGTGGTGTCCTTTTATTGTTTGGTCTCTTGAATCCATGGACTTTGTTAATGGAAACATTTGTCAGTATTACAACTGGAAAAGATGGAGTTAGTAAAATTGATGACTTTTATTTTTGTTTTCATTGATTTCTCTTGGGGAATTAACTTTTTTAAAATTTCAATTTAATGTGAGGGTATAAACAACTAGGTTACAATATTTGCATTGAAAAAAATAACATTTGCAGCCAGGCTTGGTGGCTCACACCTGTAATCCTACCACTCTGGGAGGCTGAGGCAGGTGGATTGCTTGAGTTCATTGGTTTGAGACCAACCTGAGCCAGAGTGAGACCCCATCTCTAAAAACAGCCAAGAGTTGTGGTGGGTGCCTGTAATCCCAGCTACTTGGGAGGCTGAGGCAAGAGAATTGCTTGAGCCCAAGAGTTTGAGGTTGTTGTGACACTACCACTCTACTGAGGGCGATAATATGAGACTCTGTCTCTACAAAAAATAAAAAAATAAAAAGCCGGGCATTGTGGCGGGCGCCTGTAGTCCCAGCTGCTCTGGAAGCTGAAGCAAGAGAATTGCTTAAGCCCTTGAGATGGAGGTTGCTATGAGCTGTGCCACCATGGCACTCTACGAGGGCAACAAAGCAAAACTCTGTCTCAAAAAGAAAACAAAAAAACTAGCAATTTGTCTTTCTACATTATGTGGCCTACAACAAAGGGTACTTGAAAGAATAATTATGTTAAAAGAGTAAAATCTCTATGATTTTTCACAGAGAAAAACATAACATTTGTGGATAAATTTTAGCTTTCTTTGCATTTTATGAGATTGAAGGTTACCCACCCATGTTATTCTGCTAGAGCATGCAATGAGACCAAAGATAATGGTAGTTTTAACTTTTATCTGAAGAACAATACTTAACTCTTGTCTTCTTTGTAGGAAGAAAGAAAATTTTCAAAGACTGTTCAAGGGAAGGTGCAGAGCAGTTATCTGCACTCACTTCTTGAAATGGGGGAGCTGCTGAAAAAAAGACTTGAGACCACAAAGAAACTAAAAATTTAAGGAAGTATGAATTGCAGGCACTGATGACTCTACAACAGAAATTCATACCATCTTCCCAGGCAAAAGCAACATCTAGTTGGCCATCATTTTTAATCCAGAACTTCCTCATAAAATGCATGAAGGACTTCGATCGTGAATTAATTTTTTTAGGATTAAATATATACAACTGATTAAATTATTGTATATAAAGCAGAAGCAGGACCCACATCTGGGTTTGACCACTTTTTATACATGTTCATATACATATGGCAGCAACAAAAGAACCCCACTTACCTTCTCTCGTATTGTCAGAAACATCTAAGTGAGGGATGTGCAGGGCAGGGGTGGGGAAGGTTCCTATAAAAGCAGCAATAGAAATTAAGCATAAAGCGTCAACCTCATAGCAGCTAAATAGCCCTCCCATTATGGTGGTGGAAGTTTTGGTCTGGTGCTTGAGCCACAGGAAGTAGAGGGGAGTAGTCCCTTTTTTCACAGCAGCAGGTTTATTTTAAGGCTTCCTCAACTGCTTGGCTCCCACAGAACAGGTACACAAGGCCATAAATGAGATTTGACATAAATATCTGCCTGCTGAGGTGACCCCAGGCACTCATTTTTTGGCTTAACTTTCAACTCATAGCCAAGACATGTTCATCCTAGCTCCTGTGAGAGTTAAATCTCAGGGAGACAAGGAAGACTGTTAATTTACAGCTGTTTAGCGGAAAAAGCAGTGCAGACCACTTAATATACCTGCAGAGGACTAGCTTACTCTCTTTCATCCATTTGGGAAAGATGGGAATCACTATTTTAAAGAAGAGAGGTGTACATAATGTATGCAGGCAAGTCTGATACATATTTCATTGGTTTTTGAGTCATATACTACAATTGATTCATGAGTCATATGTGTGTGTGTATATATATATATGCTTGAAAATTAAGATTTAATACTTAAGTGTTTTTAAGTGGGGTTTGGGAAGGAAAGAATGTACATTATGGATTTAATCTAGGTTTTATGTTTTAGGCTGGCAAAGGAATGTTATCCAGTGGGTTTAAGGTTTGGTCTATTTTCTTCAAACATGGAAAATTATATCAGAATATTTACTTTGTTTACCTGGAGGTTCCCAAGACTATAGTTTTGGGGGTTGGTCTGTCAGAGAGAGAAATACTGCTCTTGGAAATGTTATACGGTTTCTTTGATAACATTTTTGTGTTTTAAAATCCTGCTTCTGTTTTTGGTCTTTCTTACCTAAATACAGTTCAAATTAGTAATTCTGTAAGAGCAAAGAAATGAACTCAATGTGGGAATTCAAGCATCTGATGGAAGATTGGTCTTGAAGACTTTAAAGGTTCTTTCCTATGCACTGCTCCAGTAGTGATACTTTTTCTTTTAAGAGCAACCAAGAGAGAGAGCTGGGAGAATCTCTATTATGCAAAGCAATTGCATCTTCCCCTTTCTTCACTTTCTTAGATTCAGTTTGACATGGTGATTAGTAACTGCTTAAACTTCCAAGGAAATTTTTAAAAATTACATTACCTATTCAAAATAAGACTTGTTGCAAATCCTAGTCTATCAAAGTAATTTCAGAAATTTATTTTTTATATAAATGGGTAGCCACATCCCAAAAGGGAGAACTGTCTTGAACAAGATGAACTGAAAAGTCTGATTGATTCTGAATTTCATTTAATGACAGCATATCATACTCATAACTATGGCCTATTTTAGACAGAACTTTGTGTCTGCTGAGGGGTGGGGTACATGTGTGTGGCATGTGTTCTTGAAATGATGTTTCCTTGAATATCCAAAAAAGTACTGTACTGTAGAAATGCTCTATGAAAAAGTCTATCAACTGACCATGATCAATCTAGCATATGTATGCTCGGGAGGCTGGCCTTGGTCCTCAGGGACAGTGTGTGACTCTAGTGGGTCTACCTAACAAGTCTCTTGCCTGGAGGTGTCTGGAATCTTTGCTGGTTTTAATGACAAATAATGTTACGTTAAGGTTATGCTTCCTTTGTTACTTCCTGATGTTCCTACTAAATATAGCATTAGACCCAACTCTCACATTTTGAGATTAATTGTAAAAAGAATGAAATTATGCAGAAAAGGCCAATATCTCTTATCAATCTCTTATTTTAGAAACTGTCATGCACTATAAATTGTGTACAGTTTAAAAATGCATATATATTATATATATTCTTACATGAGTAAAAAGCACCCTCTCCCAGAAATCGTTATGTCATTGGTATTTGAAAAGAATTCTCAGATAACCCATTGCTGCTGCTGTTTTTGGTTTGTATGAGTTTTTTTGTTTTTGTGCAGTAAAAATTGATATTTAAAAAGGAAAGAAGAAAAAACACGACTACTGTTTACAGACTGAAAAATTATTGCTTTTTTTATACTACTGAGATCCTAAGTTAAGACTTTCCAAAGCAAACATTTGATTTAAATCATTTATCTGATGTGGATAAGAAATAGAGAAATTTTTAGTGTTCTCCACTTAATGGAAAATGTACAAATGCCTAGTTGTGTTGCCCATCAATTTTGTATATTTTCATAATTTTAAATGTTCAAAATTGCTTTATATTTTGCAATCACTATGTTCAATCTGGATTTGTCTTTCATTTTAACTTTTAATATAAAGGGGGTTTCAGTGTATTGACAGGTTATTGAAACTCTTCTTACTTGATGTGATTTATTAATATGGGAAGTATATATTCTTCCTTCTTCAAAATTAAGTTAAACACAGCTAATCTACTTTAAACTGGATGGATTAATTTATATAAACATTTTCATTTTAAGTTGGCATTTCTGCCTGGTTCATTTTTGTTCAAATTATTAGAAGCCATAATCTTCTAAATGACGTAATTTATCTCAATTTGTATTAGTACTCCATATCCCCAGAAAATTGTTAATATTTGAAGATTTGGGAGTTTTCTTCCAAGGCAACCACTCTTTTCAGTTTAAAAGAAGAACCTTCATACTTAATTTATTAATTCAATTTATATCTGTCGAACACTTAATTAACTCAATGCCAAATTCCATTCTAAGCTCTGCTGACAGTAATAGTAAATGACACCTTGTATCCTAGTTAGTGGCTGTGTGAGGTAAGGAAAAGGCCATAAAAATGAGTATCAGTTTGTAATTATGTCCTGTTTAATAAAGTAAAATAGAGTGCGTAGCAAGAGTATGTCTACAGGGTCAGTTCAGATTGGGTCATGAGAGGACCTCTCAAGACATAGTGACATCTGACCTGAATGATGAAAAGTCAGTCAATGGAAAAAGTCTGAATAGGGCGGCGCCTGTGCTCAGTGGGTAGGGCGCTGGCTCCATATATCGAGAATGGCTGGTTCAAACCTGGCCCTGGCCAAACTGCTATAAAAAATAGCCAGGCGTTGTGGTGGGCACCTGTAGTCCCAGCTGCTCAGGAGGCTGAGGCAAGAGAATCACTTAAAGCCCAGGAGTTGGAGGTTGCTGTGAGCTGTGTGACGCCATGGCACTCTACTGAGGGTGATAAAGTGAGACTCTGTCTCTACAAAAAAAGGAAACGTGTGAATACTCCCAAGACAGGAAATTGCTTAGCATGTCCAAAAAAGGCTCAACTGGCTGAGACTAATGAAAGTAGGAAAGAATAGGACTGGCCAGACTCTGTGGTTCACACCTGTGATCCTAGCAATCCTCCTTAGGAGGCCAAAGTGGGAGGATACCTTGAGCTCAGTTCGAGACCAACCTGAGCAAGAGCGGGACCCCCATCTCTACTAAAGATAGAAAAATTAGCCAGGTGTTGTGGTGGGTGCCTAAAGTCCTCACTAACTCAGGAGGCTGAAGCAGGAGGAACCCTTGAACCCAAAAGGTTGCTGTGAACTAGGCTGATACCTCAGCACTGTAACCTGGGCAACAGAGACTGTCTCAAAGGAAAAAAGGGTAGAACTGAGAAAGTAGAGGGGATCAGGTCAGTCAGGATATTGATTGTAGCCAGGTTAAGGAATGAGACTGTATTCTAAACTTGGTGGGAAGTTAACTGGATTTCCCGAAGGCTGGTGACATCATTTATGCTGAGAGATTCAACATGTATTCATTCAGGCATATTGACAACCAAGGGAAATAGAAACTTTTCCTCATCTAGTTTACTTTGTCCTGTGATTTTTTTTTTTTTAAGAGACAGTCTCAGTTTGTTGCCCTCAGTAGAGTGCTATGGCATCACGGCTCACAGCAACTTCCAGTTCTTGGGCTTAGGCAATTCTCTTGCCTCAGCCTCCTGAGTAGCTGGGACTACAGGTGCCTGCTACAAAGCTCAGCTATTTTTTTGTTGCAGTTTGGCCAGGGCTGGGTTTGAACCTGCCACCCTTGGTATGTGGGGTGGGCGCCCTACTCACTGAGCCACAGGAGCTGCCCATTGTGTGATATTAAGTCCCTTTACATGAGGCTGGACAAGTCAGTTTTGGCCTGCTTCTTCAGTTATAAATTTGCTCCACCCCAGTGTCCTCCTTTTCCTTTAAAAGCAAGTGCTTGGATATACCTCACTGCCTTTTTTTTTTTTTTTTTGAGACAGAGCCTCAAGCTATCCCCCTGGGTAGAATGCCTTGGCATCACAGCTCACAGCAACCTCCAACTCCAGGGCTCAAGTGAGTCTCCTGCCTCAGCCTCCCAAGTAGCTGGGACCACAGGCGCCCACCACAATGCCTGGCTATTTTTTTTTTTTTTTTTGGTTGCAGCTGTCATTATTTGGTGGGCTCGGGCTGGATTCAAACCCACCACCTTAAGTGTATGTGGCTGGCACCTTAGCCACCTGAGCCACAGGTGCCGAGCCCTCACTGCCATTCTTAATGTTCCTTCCATAAAAGATAGGCTCAGGTTTATTTATTTGAGATGAGAGGCTCAAGCTGTTGCCCTGAGTAGAGTAGTATGTTGTCATTAGCTCATAGCAGCTGCCAACTTGAGCTCAAGCAATCCTCTTGCCTCAGTTTTCTATTTTTAGTAGGGACAGGGGTCTTGCTTTTTGCTCAGGCTGTTCTTGAACTCAGGAGTTCAAGCAATCTACCCACCTCAGCCTCCCAGAGTGCTAGTATTACAGGAGTGAGCTACCACACCTGGTCTGGATTTATACTTTTTATGTTCCCTATTTTTTAAGGTCCTGTCACTGCCTTGATGCAGATATATTTTATAATGATGAAGTGTAAGCTACCACAACCAAATACTGCCCTGTACAAATATTTGTGGGGTTCCTACAGCAGTTTGAAGAATGCAGAGGTTTTCTGCAAGGTCCAGTTTCCACATAGACCAGTAAATGTGGGTCTCAGATAAGGCTACTTTTAAGGGTCAGGATCCACATCCCTGCAGACGATTTATAGTCTTTAAGCATTGAGGAAATGAGCTAAATTCAGACACCCTATCCCCACTCCCCCCCCAGATTCTTGCTCTGTTTCCTAGGTTGGAGTCCACTGGTGTCATCATAGCTCACTATAGTTTTGAACTCCTGGCCTGAAGCGATTCTCCTCCTGCCTTGGCCTTCCAAAGTGCTGGGATTATGGGTGGGAGCCACCAACCCAGCGAGCCTTTGTTAGTCTTGATGACCACGTTCAAATTCCCAATTTCTACTTTAGTTCTCTATGAATAATCTTCCTGATGTGGTCTGAACTCCAGCATTTTTTTTTTTTTTTGAGACAGAGACTCTATTGCCCTGGATAGAGTGCTGTTGTGTCATACAGCTCACAGCAACTCCAACTCCTGGGCTTAGGCGATTCTCTTGCCTTAGTGTCCCGAGTAGCTGGGACTATAGGCACCCGCCACAACGCCTGGCTATTTTTTTGTTGCAGTTTGGCCAGGACCGGGTTTGAACCCGCCACCCTCAGTATATGGGGCTGGTGCCCTACTCACTGAGCCACAGGCATCACCCCCCCACCCTTTTTTTAAGACAGTCTTACTTTGTCACCCTTGGTAGAGTGCTTTGGCATCATAGCTCACAGCAACCTCAAACTCTTGGGTTTAAGCAGTTACCTTGCCTCAGCCTCCCAAGTAGCTGGAACTATTGGCACCTGCTACAAAGCCTAGCTATTTTTTTTTTTTTTTTCAGAGATGAGGTCTTACTCTGGCTCAGGCTGGTCTTGAACTCACGGGCTCAGGCAATCCACCGGCCTCAGCCTCCCACGTGCTAGGATTACAGGCATAAGCCACTAAGCCCAGCCCCCACTCCAGCATTTTGTGCCATCAATTACTAAGGACTATTTAAAATGACTGGGTACCATTTGAGAGCACTTTCATGTTGAAGCCAGTGTCTGCTTTGTGTTAGGCAGGAAATTCCCTTAAAATTCTGAAGTACGTTGTTTGATTCTGGGAAACCCATAGCCTTCATTAGTATTAACAGCAACACTTGAGCCACAATATTAATTAGATGACAACACGTACAAGGAAGGAATCTGTGTGTCAGGGAAGACTGAATTCTATGTGGCATATGCAACTCCCTGTTGGGCTCTCAGCTAGAAAAGGTGCCTCTTTAACAAAAAATATTTGGTAATGAAGGACCTCTTGACATGGTATTCTAGTTGTCATACGTCTAGCCCACATTTCATGGCACCATAATTTGTTTTCTTCAATACCCTGCCCTGGGGTTATATATGATGCTCAGCCTGCACCTATCCAATAAAGTACCCATGGATGTACTGTCACCTTCCTCTCATTCCTCTTACAATTAAGAAAAGAGATGAGACTACATTTAGGAAATGTAGACATGTTGAACATTCTTTCCCCCACTTGCCATTTGTCATCATATTCTATATTCCCATAAAACACTGAATTACTTTTAGAAGGGATCTTATTTAGATGGAAAAATCTAGAATAGTAAAAGCTATTTTACCAATAAACAGCTGGTAAGGTCTTTTAGCATCCAAAAATCTTGCAAGTTTCATTAATAATGGGGAGATTATTGAAATTAGACTGAATATATGAAATATATTTCTTCATTGTAGACAGAGTACCTATGATGGCTGGTGGCAGGTGGATGTTTAGGATTGTAAATCTTTTACCTGATTGGTTTGAATTGTTAGCCTAACCTACCCCAATTTTTTGTTCATCTAATTCAAAACAAGATTTTTCCTCTATTTCTTGTTTTCAGTAACTCTTTAAATTCCTTAAATGCCAATCTGGGTAAAACAGAGGAAAATAAACAATCCAGTGTTTTATTTGGCGGTTCCATTCAACTTAAATTTCTTTGCATGGAACAATTAGACACATTTCAGGAGCTGCAGTCTGATGACATTTTCAAATAGTGGGGCCGTCAAGCTCATTATTGTAGATAAATGCTCATAACTCCCTGTCAACAGACTTTAAAACCCCAATGCTCTCTATTCTTTATAGAAGTTCTTATTGAGGGACTAACGGTGACAAAGTGATTTAGATGGATAAATCTTTTTTAACTTTCAGATTGGACTGAGTATCAGCTAAATCCCAATCTTTTTTTTTTTTTTAATAGAGACAAGAGTCTCACTTTGTTGCCCTTGGTAGAGTGCCATGGTGTCACAGCTCTCAGCAACCTCCAACTCTTGGGCTTAAGCGATTCTCTTGCCTCAGCCTCCCGAGTAGCTGGGACTACAGGCACCACCCTTAAATCTCAATCTAAAAAGATTTTATCAGTAAACTACAAATACACCATATGTATGTCATAGAATGTGGAAAATAGTTATACCACGGTTCATCAATGTTGCAGAGTTTTAAGGATCAGAAACTGGGCAACAAATTTTACCACTTAGTCCATGTGAATCTGAACATAACTGGAAAAACAACAAAGGTACTTCTTGAACTTGGACCAGTTTCCACAGTGTTATCAGGACAGTTTGTTACCGTAGGAGCGTAGAGTCCACCAGCTTATTTTTTTGTGTGTGGCAGTTTGGCCAGGGTCAGTTTTGAGCATCTGCCATGCTCAGTATATGGGGCTGGCGCCCTACTCACAGCCACAGGCACTGCCCTGAGTCCACGCTTAGATTCAAAGAAGAAAATGAAAACAAAGAGGAAAGCAAGTCATAGGCCAAGGTGTAGTTTGAAAAGGAAACTGAATGACTTCAGGTCCACTTACCCAAAACACTGAAACTTTAATTGGATTAGAATTACACCTGTCAAGGATTGTAAGCACCTATTCCTTCTGAGGGGCACTTGCCATCTGTTTAAGCGTTCCACCTCTCCTCAGACTGGTTATCTAGATGTCCCAAGCATGGTCACATAAGCATCAATGTCCAACCATAATCAAGGCTCAGAATTCCAGTGCAGTACCATTTTTTCCTCCACTCTCTTACAATCCAACAAGGGTCTCGCAGCCAGCAGGTAAGTCTCCCCTCCCTACCCCACCCCCACCAAACACTGGAAAACCCTACTGGGTCTTTTTATAGCTCCTCCTTCTCAGCCCCTTTCTTCTGGAAGGCAGTCAGGATGTTTAAGCTCTTCTGGAGCTCCTCCTTCTTCCCATCGCTCATCTTGTTCTTCTCTATAAGTTTGGCAATCCGGGTCATTTCTGATGCTGGGAAGTCCTCCCCTTGGTCTAAGATTTTCCCCATGATCTTCAGGTATTGTTCAGCCCACTTCTTCTCAGTCTCCTTCACACTTGAGAGGCTGTCACGCCCCTGTGTCAAGAGGGCCTGGCGGGCCTCCACACTAGAGGCCCTAATGAACTCCCCAGCCAGAGCATCATATGTAGGCAGGCAACCAGGCATACCTAGGTAGACCCCTTGCCCCTTTAGCCATCGCTGGATGGCACCAACCTTCACTGCCCCAATGTATGGGATTGGGTTCTCAAAGTCCCCATCCCTGAAGAGGTAGAAGACTGGATAACTCTCTTTGTCTAGCTTGTATTTCTCATTCAGCTCCATGTTCAACTTGTCACCATAATCTGTGAACAGAAACCAAAGATGAGGAGCAAGATCATGAAGAACTCAAGGCATGAAATTGCTATGGGGCCTATCTGACCTGAGGGGAAGAATTTTCTTGGCTAAGTAAGTTTTCAAAATTTGGACCTTTGTTTGGATTTCTCCTCTGCCACTTCTTATCCATGTGGCATTAGTCAAATCATTTAACCTATCTCATCTTTACTTTCTTCATTTGAAAAATGGGGATTGTTCTGAATATTTACTATATGCCCATTCTGTGCTAGATATGCTCTAAGTTCTGGGGATCTAATTTTGATTGAGTATATCAACCTCTCTGACTTAAAGGAGCTTTTATTTTTCAAAGGGCAATAAGAAATATAATAAATACAAACTATTAGTGTCATGATGAAAATAACACAGCAATATGATATGACAGTGACTTTGTTAGGGCCTCCTCATGGAACAGAAATCAGCTGAGGAACCTAGATGTCAAGGAGCAAGCCATGTGAAGATCTGGGAGGAGTGTCTCTTAGACAGAAAGGACTATGAGTGAATAAACTCTGAGACAGAATTGAACTCAGTGCACATAAGGATTACAAAGGCCAATTTGGTTGAGGCTTCATGAGAAAAGGGAATATGTGGTAAATACTGAATAAAGCCACATGCGGGACGTTGGGTGGAACCAATGAGGAAACACATACATGAGACCTGGCAGAGTTAAGTGCTTAACATGTGGTAGCTGCTGTCAGTATTTCCAACATCCTAGCACAGGCAATAGCGTCCTAGGGTTGATGCTGTGACAACTGATTTCTTACACTTTGCCAAGAACGAATGGCCAAGACCAACAACTGGTAATGTTGGAAGTCTAAGATTCCAATCCTAGCTCTGCCATTTAAGTTATGCAATCTTAAGCAAGTTACTTCTCTAGGCATTAGTTTCTCCAACTGAAAAATGGTGGTAATAATACCACAGGACTTCCTTCTAGAGTTGTCACAAGGATGAAAACTGTAAAAACTCAGCATACTGTGTGGCCTAGCACATAGTTGGTAAATGTTAGCTATTATTGTTATTCTAAAAGCAACAAAGGCTAGCCTTGAGTCAAAATTGCCCAAGTACCCTGGAGAGGTGTACTGTCTTTACCCAGGACCAAACTTTCTAGTAAGTTAATAGTTACCAGAAGCCAGGCCTGTAATGATCATGCCTGTAATCCTAGCACTTGGGAGGCTGAGGCAGGTGGATTGCCTGAGCTCATTGGTTTAAGACCAGCCTGAGCCAGAGGGAGACCTCGTCTCTAAATATAGCTGGCTATTGTGGCAGATGCCTGTAGTCCCAGTTACTGGGGAGGCTGAGGCAAGAGAATCACTTGAGCCCACAAGTTTGAAGTTGCTGTAAGCTATGATGCCACAACACTTGACCAAAGGTGACAAAGTGACACCCTGTCTCAAAAAAAAAAAAAAAAAATTACTAGGCTGAGCACAGTGGCTCACGCCTGTAGTCCTAGCATTCTTGGAGGCTGAGGTGGGTGGATTTCTTAAGCTTATGGGTTCGAGACTCGCCCAAGCCAGAGCAACATCCCATCTCCAAAAAATAGCCAGGTATTGTGGGGGGTGCCTGTAGCCCCAGCTACTCAGGAAGCTGAGGCAAAAGAATTGCTTGAGCCCAAAAGTTTGAGGTTGCTGTGAACTATGACGTCATGGCACTCTACCAAGGGCAACAAAGTGTAACTCTGTCTCAAAAAAAAAAAAAAGAAAGAAAGAGCCCACTGCCTGGGCCAAAATACAGGTGGGGTTCTGGATGAGTCACTCTATACTGCACAGTTGGAGAGAAGTCATTTAAGCCCTCAGGCTTCAGTTTTTCCTTGCGTATAAAATGCAAATACGTCCAGCTTCTCAGGCAAGGTTCAAGTGAAGATTAAAAATGTGGTGTGTCCAGAGCTGACGGGTTTGACAGCTACAAGCAAAAAAATGGCCAGGCATTGTGGTGGGCGCCTGTAGTCCCAGCTACTTGGGAGGTTGAGGCAAGAGAATCACTTGAGCACAGGATTTGGAAGTTGCTATGAGCTGTGATGCCAGGAGGATGATAGCTTGAGGCTGTCTCAAAAAAAAAAAAAAAAAAAATGCAGTGTGTGCAGGGCAGGGTAATCCAGGTCTATAATCCCAGCTACTTGGGAGGCTGAGGCAGGTGGATCTCTTGAAGCCAAGAGTTTGAAACTAGCCTGGGCAATATAGTGAGATCCCATCTCTAGAAAAATAAAGTTAGCTTGGCAAGGTGGGTGGCTGAGGATCCATCTCTTCAGCCCAGAGGTTTAAGCCTGCAGTGAGCTAGAATTCCAGTGTGAGAGAGACCTCATCTGTTTTTAAAAAAAATATGCAATGTTGGCTCAGCGCCCAAATCACAGTGGTTACAGCACCGGCCACATGCACCGAGAATGGTGGGTTCAAACCCGGCCCAGGCCAGCTAAACAACAATGGCAACTGCAACAATAAAATAACTGGTGTTGGGTGGTGCCTGTGGCTCAGTGGGTAGGGCGCCGGCCCCATATACCAAGGGTGGCAGGTTCAAACCCGGCCCCGGCCAAACTGCAACAAAAAATAGCTAGGCGTTGTGGCAGGCACCTGTAGTCCCAGCTACTCGGGAAACTGAGGCAAGAGAATCGCCTAAGCCCAGGAATTGGAGGTTGCTATGAGCTGGGTGATGCCATGGCACTCTACTGAGGGTGATAAAGTAAGACTCTATCTCCACAAAAAAAAAAAAAAAAAATAGCTGGTGTTGTGGTGGGGGCCTGTAGTCCCAGCTACTTGGGAGGCTGAGGCAGGAGTTGGAGGTTGCTATGAGCTGGGATGCCATGGCACTCTACCCAGGGGGATAGCTTGAGACTCCGTCTCAAAAAAAAAAAAAAAAAAAAAGCAATGTTTATACAGATCTTTACATTGTAGAACTACTAAATGTTGGCCACTATTATTAAAATTGTCACTGTGGTTGAGAGGTGCCCTTGAATAGTGATGGCACCAGTGCATTTGCTCTAAAGCAAAAAACCCAATGGTTTTGGTTACAAAAGCTGAAAGGAAGATGGAAGACCCAACAATGCTATCCCCTAGGAAACTTGGCACCCCCTCTGCCCAGTGCTTCCTGCAAGGAAAGCTCAAAGTTCCTAACAATTTAGGGTGGAAATACCTGCAAGGCATCATGGTCCCAGAATCAGCTCAGGCTAAGCCTACCATGGGCACCAGATTCTTTGAGAAGCCATGAACCCACTCATACTCTGAGGGCGGCTCAGGAGAAAAGTACTGGAAATTCTTCTTCCAAATAGGGAAACAATTCCTAGCTTCCTCCCTTGCTGCCCTCCCCAGTTGTCCTGGACTTGTCCATACCTGAGATTCCCACCTCTGCCACCAAGAGATCATCGCTGGAGGCCGAGTTTTCAGCAAGACGCTTGAACTCATCCTGCTTCTCACCGTAGGGGTACTGTGTGTCGAACTTCACCAAGACGAACTTGCTTTTGGGAATGACCTGAAGGTGTATAGAGCTGAGCAAGTGGGGTGTTCCAGGACCTTTGGGGGCTAATTCCCCTTCCCAAGGGGCCCCTGTTTAAGAAACAGAGTGGAAACAATCCCACAAGGGAGACAAGCTCTCACAAACTAATACTCACTTACCAACTGATTCATGTTAACAATTTAGTGAGTGCCCCGCTAAGTGCAGGAGTACTTGTTCACGCTAATCACAGATATTTACAGCCCCTTTCCAGAATGAACAAAGCAGCAGATGTACTAAAGCCTTCTCCAGTGTTCTTTCAAGAAGGCTAAGTAAATTCAGCACACTACACTGGCTCCTGTCATGCCCATGATCCCAGGAAGTCCTCTCTAATAAGTGAACCAGAAATCTGACAAATACAGACAAAACTATCTACAACAGAGTTGGTACCATGGAGGACACATTGGCTAGGAAGGCCAGAGTTTAAATCCAGCAATTTCAGGGCTGATAGAAAGTTGGTGAGAGACCAGGCTTGGGACAATATCCTCTCCCTAGACGCATAGTTCTCTTTGGCTAGATCAGGCATCCTCAAACTTTTTCAACAGGGGGTCAGTTCACTGTCCCTCAGACCACTGGAGGGCCAGATTGCAGGCCCGGGATGAGTCAGCTGCTAAGCAGGACAGGCAGAGGTGGCAAAAACACCCAGTGGGCTGGATAAACATCCTAGGTGGGCCACAGTTTGAGGACGCCTGGGCTAAATCTTTGGGTTCTAAACTGTCAGGACCAAGACATTTGTTTTGACTGTAGTAAAATTCACACAATATTCACTGTTTTAAAGGTTACAATCCAGTGGGATTTAGTGCATTAACAATACTGTCTAGTGCCAGAACGTTTTCATTACCCCGAAAGTAAACTCTGTACCCATTAAGTAGTCACTCCCAGTCCTCCTCTTAGCCCCAGCAAACACTAATCTGGGTGCTTTGTAGATCTGTCATTTCTGTATGGCCTTTTCTATCTGGCTTCTTTCAATTAGCATGTTTTCAAGGTTCCTTCATGTTATAGCAACTATTAGCAATTCATTCCTCTTTCAGACCAAATAGTCTGTATGTATAGACCACATTTTGTTTATTGGCTCATGAGTTGACGGACATTTGGGTTATTTCTCCTGGCTACTTCATGAATAATACTATGAACATTCACAAGTACATTTTTGTTTGAACACCTGTACTCAATGGCTAAAACCTAACAGTAGAACTGCGGCAGTCATGTGTTCAGTCTAGGTCAACCTACTGAGAACCCAAGGACTTCCTTTTAATGATCTCTCCCAATAAACAAATCTCATCTAACAAGTTTCCTTAGGTTCAGCCTTCTTCTCCATCTTTAATGTTTTTTGTTTCTCCAAACCAAGTAATCAGTACTGTCAAGTTCTTCTTCATCACAGGTTATCACTGTCAAAAATTATGTCAGGCTGACATAATTCCAGCTCAAGACAAAGAAAGTTAACGTTTTTATTAGTCCTTGTCCTGTATTGTATATTGATGTTCTTTAGTTTTTAAAAAGTATTTAACACTGCTTAGGAGGAGAAACCACAAGACAGGTGATCTTCAGATGCTAAAAAGCCTGAGAGCCTAAAAGCAGAGTTAACATATAAATCAGATCACCTCCCTCGACCCAACTTCCTTATCTCAGTTTAGCACAATAAACTTATTCTCAACTCAGGGCTTTTTCATTTGCTCTCTGGTGGCTGGAATGCCCTTTCCCTGATCTTTTCCATGGTCATGTCTTTATTTGTATTAATTTATGTATGTATGTACAAGACAGATTCTCACTATGTCACCCTCAGAATGCTGCAGCATGACAGCTCACAGCAATCTCAAACTCTTTGGCTTAAGTGATTCTCTTGCCTCAACCTCCCAAGTAGCTGGGATTACAGGAGCTTGCCACAACACCCTACTATTTTTTCGTTGCAGTTGTCACTGTTGTTAAGCTGGCCCAGGCTGGCCTCACACATGCCAGCCTGGAGGTATGTGGCTGTCCCCCTACCCACTGTGCTACAGGTGCTGCCATGATCATGTCTTTATCATTCAAGGCTCAGTTCAATGAGGACTCCTCCAATCAGACCATCTAATATTGCTTTTTTTTGAGAGTCTCACTATGTCACCCTTGGTAGATTGCCTTGGGGTCACAGCTCACAGCAACCTCCAACTTTTGGGCTTAAGCAATTCTCTTGCCTCAGCCTCACAAGTAGCTGGGACTACAGGCACCCACCACAATGCTCGGCTATTTTTTGTTGCAGTTGTCATTGTTGTTTAGCTGGTCCAGGCCGGGTTTGAACCCACCACCCTTGCTGTATGTGCCTGGCACTGTAACCACTGTGCTACAGGTATCCAGCCAATATTGCTTATTTCTATCATACGCTGGTATCACTACCCTGCTGTATTTTCTTCACTGCATTAATTACCCTTGTTTGCTTATTATTCTTTCTGCTTCATTAGAATGTACATTTACGACATAAAGGACCTTGTCTGACCCGTTTTCTGCTATATCCTTAGTGCCCAACAGTGCCTACCAGATGCTCTAAAAATATACACTTACAGTATGGAATAATATTAATAATCATACAGTGGTCTAACACTGGAGAATGGAATTTGAGACCTCCATTTTCTACTTTCACAATTCTTAGCTACCAGGGTGAGGCAGAATAGTTTTTTTTGTTTGTTTTCTTGAGACAGAGCCTCAAGCTGTTGCGCTGGGTGGAGTGCTGTAGCATCACAGCTCACAGCAACCTCTAACTCCTGGGCTCAAGAAATTCTGCCTCCGCCTCCCAAGTAGCTGAGACTACAGGCACCCGCCACAATGCCTGGCTGTTTTTTGGTTGCAGCCGTCATTGTTGTTTGGCGGGCCAGGGCTGGATTCGAACTCACCAACTCAGGTGTATGTGGCTGGCACCTTAGCACTTCAGCCACAGGCAAGGAGCCAAGGCAAAATAGTTTTGAATGGCAAACATTTGCATAAATAATTTTTTCTTGTTATCATAGTCTGTTTGGAAATCTCTCTCTTGGTTTGGCGCCTGTGGCTCAAGCGGCTAAGGTACCAGCCACACACACCTGAGTTGGCGGGTTCGAATCCAGCCCAGGTCCCCCAAAACAACAATGACGGCTACAACCAAAAAATAGCCAGGTGTTGTGGTGGGCGTCTGTAGTCCCAGCTACTTAGGAGTCAGAGGCAGGAGATTGGCGTGAGCCCAGGAGTTGGAGATTGCTGTGAGCTGTGATGCTATAGCACTCTCTACCCAGGGGGATAGCTTGAGGCTCTGTCTTTAAAAAAAAAAAAAAAAAGTAGAAAAAAGAAATCTCTCTCTTGGGTAGCACCTATAGCTCAGTGGGTAGGGCGCTGGCCCCATGTACTGAGTGGCAGGTTCAAACCCAGCCCTGGCCAAACTGCAACAAAAAAATAGCCAGGTGTAGTGGAGGGTGCCTGTGGTCCCAGCTACTCAGAAGGCTGAGGCAAGAGCTGCAGGTTGCTGTGAGCTGTGACGCCACTACACTCTACTGAGGGCAACAAAGTGAGACTGTCTCTTAAAAAAGAAAGAAAGAAAGAAAGAAATCTCTGTGTTCTTTCATTCACTTCCTGCCAGCTCTCAGCATCCAGTAGTAGGAATCAGCTCTATTATTAACTAATTCAGGCAAGTTGTTTTTTCAAAACCTAGGTAAATTAATTACTCATTCATTTGTTCATTGAATAAAAAAGTTACTCAGCTGGACATGGTGGCATGCACCTATAATTTGGGAAGCCAAGGCAGGAGGATCACTTGAGACCAGGAGTTTGAGACCAACCTGGGCAACATAGTGAGAACTCATCTCTTTAAGGAAAAAAAAAAGTGGCTTGGCACCTATAGCTCAAGTGGCTAGGGCGCCAGCCACATACACCAGAGCTGGCGGGTATGAATCCAGTCCAGCCCTGCCAAACAACAATGACAACTCCAACCATAAAATAGCCAGATGTGATGGTGGGCACCTGTAGTCCCAGCTACTTGGGAGGCTGAAGCAAGAGAATCACTTAAGCCCAAGAGTTTGAGGTTGTTGTGAGCCATTATGACACCACGGCACTCTATCCAGGGCGACAGCTTGAGACTGTCTCCAAAAAAAAAAAAAGGCCAGACCCAGTGGCTTACACTTGTTGTACTAGCAATCTGGGAGGCTGAGGGAGGAGGATCCCTTGAACTCACAAGTTCCAAGACCAGCCTGAGCAAGAACAAAACTGTCTCTACTCAAAATAGAAAACTTAGTTGGGCATAGTGGTAGGTGCCTATAGTCCCTGCTACTAGGGAGGATGAGGCCAGAGGATCACAGCAGTTGAGGTTGCTGTGACCTAGGCTGATACCATGGCACTCTAGCTAGCCTGGGACAAAAGAGTGAGAGTGTCTCAAAAAAAAAAAAAAAAAAAGTTACTGGGCGGTGCCAGTGGCTCAGTGGGTAGGGTGCTGGCCCCATATATGGAGGGTGGCGGGATTGAGCCCAGCCAAACTGCAACAAAAAAAATAGCCAGGCATTGTGGCGGGTGTCTGTAGTCCCAGCTACTCAGGAGGCTGAGGCATGAGAATTGCCTAAGCTCAGGAGCTGGACATTGCTGTAAGTTGTGTGATGCCATGGCACTCTTATCAAGGGCAATGAAGTGATACTCTGTCTCTACCCAAAAAAAAAAAAAAAAAAAAGTTACAAAAGGCCTATTGTGTCCCAGACACCATTCTAAGTGACCACAGCATAAAACAAAACAGGGTGGGCGGCACCTGTGGCTCAGTGAGTAGGGCACCAGCCCCATATACCGAGGGTGGCGGGTTCAAACCCAGACCTTGCCAAACTGCAACAAAAAATAGCCGGGCGTTGTGGTGGGTGCCTGTGGTCCCAGCTACTCAGGAGGCTGAGGCAAGAGAATCGCCTAAGCCCAAAAGCCTGTGAGCTGTGTGATGCCATGGCACTCTACCAAGGGCAATGAAATAAAACTGTCTCTACAAAAAAAAAAAAAAAACAGGACCTCTTCTCTAGTGAGGTGAAGGGTAAGAAACAAACCAAAAAAATATGTTGGAAATCACTGAAAGACAAAAAACTCCCC
>CAUYQV010145092.1:0-12081 GCA_963574575.1 Galagoides demidoff | reverse complement strand
AAAAAGAGTCTTGGGTCAAAATCATTCTGGCTTTATCTGCTTAAAATTTAGACATCTACACGATACTTAAATTTCTACATTCTTACAATAATTGAACATTAGATGTTGATCCCATCCCCCTTTTCTTCAAAGATTAAAATAAAATTATCCAAAGAATTAGTAATGGCATATAAGCTGTTATTTGTAGAATCAGGAGAAAAGATGAGGTACCCTGATCTCAGATTTTTTTTTTGTTCCACTTAGAAATAAAAGCAGCGTACTTCACATTACTTAACTAGTTTCTTCATTAATAGTATGCATACGGAGATTTGCTTATTTCATGAATATTCATGATATTAGCTATTTAAGCAGTCCTGGTTTACCTTGAGATCCAATAGTTAGCCAACTAACAAACGGATAAAGAAAAAACACTTATTATAATATATGTATGAAGTTGGAAATCCTAAACAGGGATATAAAAGATGTCTGATCATAAATCATTTCACTTTTCTTACTTTAATTTTTATTTTATTATTTTTAGAGATGGGGTCTTGCTCTTGCTCAGGCTGGTCTTGAACCTATGAGTTCAGGGGAATCCACATGCCTCATCCTCCCAGAGTGCTAGGATTACAGGCATGAAGCACTGCCTCCAGCCCATAAATTATTTTAAATGCAACTTGTAATATGCAATAGACATAGTAATCCAAAGAAAATTTTAATTTAATTGTATAAATTTGTCATTAACATGTATTCAAATTTGAACCACTTCCTTGGTGATCTCTTTCTTAACCTCAAAGACAATCTCTGTTTCCACTATGCCCTCAGTGTTTTGATTGTAGGAATAAGCTACAAAGTTCTCATTCTACTTGAGTATTTAATGCATCATTCTCTAATACCAGGGCACAAATTCCATCAAATTAAAGACATGTCTTACTCTTTTCTATCTTCTCAGTAAATGGCATACATTAAATACTCAACCCATTCATGAAAAATATGTTTAAGCCCATATAAATATGGTAGTTTGTTTCATTATTAGATGAAAACTGCATCCCTTTCCTAAGATTGAAATGACTAACAGGATTCCATGAAATTCCTCGACTTCCAAAGTAGAAAACAGGAAGTTGAAAAGGGATATCCATTAAAGAAATGAACATTTTTTCATTCATAAACCAAATACCAGTTCACTTTACATATTATACCATTTAAAATCCTAGGTTATGGCAATGAAGAGTTTGGAGAGTAGTCCATTACATGACATGTAAATATGTTAAGGAAGAAAATGGTAAATGATTTCGAAATAGACAATACATGGAATGTTCAAAAGTAGAATAAGTTTATCAAAACATTCAGACACACATCCAGACACTCAACTTCAGATATCTGCATGTTCTTCTCCTGGCATGTTATCCACTCTCCTTATCACAGCCCAAGATTCCAAGAGATTATACAACAGTAGAGAAGAGTCATAGGTAGGGTGCACGTAAGTGTTGCAACACATTTTTCACCCACCTTACACACTTTTACCTACACTTAAAAATTGCATCCATTTTATTTTTAAGTGTATATTTGAGAATATTAAAATACATCTCTTTTTATATGTATTATTGTAACCATTATTTGAATTTTGAAATGCAAAACTTTAAAAAAATTCAAGGATCTAATCAACAAAAAAATTTATTTGAGCTTACTGATTTGTAGAAGTCATATGGAATTTGTTATTTCTTACATTTTTTTGGATTATACTGCTCTCAAAATTGTTTATTGAATAAATCAAATGAATGTATATCTAGATATATATGTACCTTATATCCATATTTAATGTAATATTAAATTCCTGTCTTGTAAATTAAAATGTAAAAGGAGTTTTTTGAATATGTTTAGAGATCTTATTCCAAATAAGCCAGTATTTCAATGCATGCATTCTTAACGAATTTGGCTTTCACTTAAAGAAACTTTCATAAAAAGGACAATGAAAATCTATCACATCAATTTTGTATTGGTGGATGAAGACTTTTTTCTTAGCATTGCATTTATTTATTAATTGGAGGATTGTAACAAATCTTATGAGAGGGGTCTGTCCCAAACCTACGTAGCAATGTTTCAGGGCATTCGCCTCATCATTTTACCATAAGGACAGATAGATTCCTGGAAAACCTTCTGTAGATATGTAAAGCAACCTTCTGTCTCCCATAAATCATAATTTGTGTTCCTTATGTGTGAACAGAAAGTGTAGATAAGCAAACAATTTGTGGAAGTTAGCTATTTTTCTTTTAATTTCCAATCTCCTTAGAATTTTTTTTTATTATTTTTGCCTGTATTGATCTCTTCTTCAAGCTTGAATTATTTTTCCCTCCAAATAGAGTAACCACCTTCATGATAATGGTAACAAAATGATTTTTTCCTGACCTCTACTTGTGACTATCTTCTAACCTGCTTTAAAATATATATATATATATACTGAAAAAATTATATAGTATATGTTAACATATATATTAAAATTTATATATATATACATATATACACTATATAATAATATGTATATGTATTATTCATCATGGGACTGTTTCAAAATGTTCTCATGCTACCTGTTTTTGATACCTGTTTTTGCAGTAAAAAGCAGTCTGAAATTTTGTTGGGTAAAACTAAAAAGAGAAAATGGAAAGACAATTATTTATATCCTTTCAGTTTTGCAGTCAGAACAGGTGTTAGTGGGAACAACCTGATTATGCTGTATATGTCATCAGCTGGGGGCAATTCAAGTGGTACTTTCAACACATGTCTGGCAATTTGATACTGGCTTTCTATCAGGTGGAAACTAAGCTGAAGGCTCTTGACTGGGGGACTGGGTTCTGTTCATGTAGGTTTCTTCACATGGTTGCTTGTACTTCTTCACAATATGGCAGCTATTTGCAATAGAAAATCTGCTGAGAGTGAGAATCCCAAGAGGCAGAAAGCTGACTTCCATGACCTTTGACAGCAACAGACACCTTTCTTCCTAATTAATTGTTATCTGAGTTCTTGGTTTTGACTCCTGAACTAACCACATCTACGAAAATCTTAACACTCTTTGCTATAATTTTTTTTGTTTGTTTTCTCACAAGTTGTCACCTTCTTTGTATCAGTAATATGAGGTATTCCTCCTCCTTACCTACCGTATATGTGGACTTTGCCTCCCTCTATTACCTCTTTGAGTAATTCGTCACATTGATAGTTCCTTTACTTTTTGTCATTATCCTTCTCTTTGACCTCTCTGCTTTGCTCACTACCTTGATTGGTTCTCCTATATAGTACTTTTTAACAGAACGACGTTTCATAAACTTACTTCTCTGTAAAACTATCAGTACTTCCTTTCTACTATAACATTTCAATAGGATTAAACACAATAATATCTAACACAATTGATTACTGACTCTATGTGAGGACAAACTGTGCTACTTACTGTATTTGAATTGTGTCTCTAATCTCTTTTCTCTCTTTTTAAAGTATATATTGAATGATGTTTTGATATAAGTATATATAGTAAAATGGTTACTATAGTCAAACAAATTAGCATATCCATCATTTTACATAGTTACCTTTTGTGTGTGGTAGAAGTACTTACTAAATTGCACTGTTAGCAAATTTCTAGTGTACAATACAATATTATTAATTATAGTGCTTACACTGTACATTAGAGCTTTAAACATATCCTAAAAATCCTACAACTTTGTATCCTTTTCATCTACGTCTTCTATCCTCCCAACCTTGCCCCTAGTAATCATCATTCTCCTCTTTATCTAAATATGTGACTTATAGTTTTTACATTTAGTAAGATCATGCAGTATTTTTCTTTCAGTGCTTGGTTTATTTCACTTAACCTAAAATCCTCCAGGTTCATTGACGTTAGTGCAAAGGTCAAGACTTCGACCCTGAGTAATATCCCATTTTATGTGTGTATATACACATACATAATTCTTTTGCCCATTCATCTCTAAAGGACCCTTAGTTGTTTGACTATCCTGATTCAATTTTCAGTGAATCACTCTATTGGTGCTGATTTCATTTCTGTTGAGTAAGTACTCAGAAGAAGGATGCTGGATAATATAGTAGTTCTATTTTTAATTTTTTTTTTTAGGTACTTCCATACGGATTTCTGCTATGGCTCCACAGATTTATATTCTGAAAAACTTTATGCATTCATACCATTACTTTCTCATTTTAAAGAAAGATAGAATGAAAATCAGTGAATCTAAGTAATTGTCTAAAAACTCACAATAAGAATAGCAGGGATAATGTTTGAACTCTATTTTACTTGAGGTTATCAGTCACACTCCTGTAATACATTCCATACTACCTTAATTTCCTAACTGGAACTGGCATATTAATATTCCCAGGTATTTTAGGCTAAATAAAAGAATGCTAACTCTGTAATTTGCTTAATGTTCCAATAATATTACATATTATTGTATATATTATAAATATTATTTACTTGTATACATAATAAATATATTTTTATCAATTAGACATTGATTGCACTTAATTTTTTTCTTAAAACATATAAATGGCAATTACAGTGGAATATTTTAAATTCTTTTGAATATTTCAAGCAATACGTGAACTAATAAACATTTAAATATGCTGAGCGAGGAGGTGAACTCAGAACACGGTGTTATTTCCTGGTCTACCTTCCACCCACTCTCCTTCTTCATCCTATTCTGTTTCATGGATGCTGTTGCAACAGCACCACATTTTCATATAAATTGTTGCTGGCTCCTTTTTTGTTTGTTTGTTTTGAGATAGAGTCTCATTCTGTCACCCTGGTTATAGTGCTATGGTATCATTGCAGCTCATAGTAACCTCAAACTCTTGAGCTGAAGTGACCCTCCTGACTAAGACTCTTGAGTAGCTCAGACTACATGAACCACTATGATGCACAGTTAGTTTTTCTACTTCCAATAGTACCTACTCTTGGTCAGGCTGGTCTCAAAATTTGGAGCTCAAGCAATCCACCTGGCTCAGCCTCTCAGAGTGCTAAGAGTACAAGCATGAGGCACCAGGCCATAGCTGGCTTATTACTAACCAGAGAAATATTTTGGAACTTATAATGATTATGTAGAACAATTTGTTAATTTTGGGGGGGAATATTTAGTCTCAGAATTAACAAAAATAGTATTTCCTTTCATTTGTGTAGGCCTTCTTCAACTTTTCTCAATAATGGTTTATAGATTTCTATGTAAAAATTTTATATTTGCATTAGATTTATTCCTAATTTTTTTATATTTTCATTGAAGTAATATATTAAATTTAATATCCTGATAACTTTCAGCTTATATGAAATTTATACTTTGCCTACAGATATTATTTATTAAATCTAATAATATTCTTAGATTCATTTCAAAGGATAGATATAAGACATGTTGAAAATTTCTTGATTTTACCACCAAAAATAATACATTCATATTTTATTTTTATAAACCTTCTTTTTAAAATAATTTGTCTTTCCTTACTCATCTTTCTATAATTTATAGTGAATAATATATAAAAGTAGTGATACAGACATTCTTGTCAATAACCTGATTGCAATGGAAAAATATTAAATATTTCACCATTAAATGTACACATGCTATTGGATTTTCTTTGTATAGATTTATTTATCAAATTAAATTAGCTTCTCTACCTATTTTACTAAACATTTTTAAATCAAAGATAGGTTTTGAATTTTATCAAGTGACTTATTGCATCTACTGAAGTGATCATCTTTCCTCCTTTTATTAATAGAATGGATGACATTGTTTGATTTTCTTAGGTTCATCCCACCTTGCATATTTTAATATATTATTTTAATCTTTTTTATATATTGCTAGATTTAATTCACTGTTATTTTTTTCATTACTATTAAGAGTTCTTATGCAAGCTGGGCATGGTGGCTCATGCCTGTAATCCTAGAACTTTGGGAGGCCGAGATGGGTGAAACTGCTTTAGCTCAAGAGTTCAGGACCAGCCTGAGCAAGAATGAGACCCCATTTCTAAAAATAGCCGGGCATTGTGGTGGGTGCCCATAGATTCAGCTGCTTGGGAGGCTGAGGCAAGAAAATCACTTGATCCCAAGAGTTTGAGGTTGTTGTGAGCTAAGATGCCATGGCACTCTACTGAGGGTGAAAAAAAAAAAAGAATTCCTATATAATGTTCATTCCTCAAATATTTGAAAATGGAGTGACTCATCACATCATCTAGTTCTGGAATTTTCTTTGTAGAAAAAAAATTTCAATTATAGATTAAAAGTCTAACAGATATATTACCACTAATGCATCTTCATTCTACTCATGTCAAATTTCAGTGAATTCTATAGAAAGGTGTCTATTTAATAAAATTATCCAAGATACTTTTTCTTCCACTCTTGAGACATTTTACTCAGGAGAATATGTTCTAGATCCCTCCATGTAAACATAAAAGAGGTAAAAGTGTCATCTTTTTTAAAGCTGCATAGTATTCCATAGTATAAATATACCACAATTTATTAATGCATTCATGGGTCAATAGGCACTTGGGCTTCTTCCATGACTTGGCTATTATGAATTGAGCTTCAGTGAACAATCTGGTGCAAATATCTTTTTTGCAAAGTGATTCTTGGTCTTTTGGATATACTCCTAGTAGAAGAATTGCAGGATCGAACAACAGGTCAATTTTTAGATCCCTGAGTGTTTTTCAAACTTCTTTCCAAAAAGAACATACTAGCTTGCATTCCCACCAGCAGTGCAAATGTTACCTTTTCTCCACATCCATGCCAACATCTGTAGTTTTGGGATTTTGTTATGTGGGCTACTCTTACTGGAGTTATATGGTATCTCAAAGTGGCTTTGATTTGTATTTTACTTCTATGAAACCTACTTATATTTAGTCACACTTTCTTATGAAAGGTAGAACACAACTATAGCCCAGGATGAAGGAGAGAAATGGAGTGGGAAAGGAGAGGAGGGGGGAGGTTTGGCAGAGAGAGGATAAAAGGTGGGAGCACACCTATGGAGCATATGACAAGGGTACAAGTCAAATCTGTGAAGTGTAGAACATAGATGTTTTGGAACAATAATCAAGTAAATGAGGTGAAAGCTTTGATGATTGGTTTAATGTAACCATGTCTGATTGTGTAAAAAAAAAAAAAAATCAGCACAGTGTACCCCACATATGCATGAATATATTCATGATCTATGTGTATTTGACTTAATAAAATTAAAAAAAAATTACCCAAGATAATGCAAAAAATATACTGTGTTTTGTGATGTACGTTTTGTGATGTACATGAGAACAAAAATGACATTCATTTTCTTCTTGAAATTGCTAGTTTGTGCTCTAGGTGATTATCAATTTTATTAGTCATTCAATAGACACAAATTTTGCTTTATTCATCTATATTGTGGTATTGATAGCTATTTTTATTTTCTTATAACTGTCACAAATTTTTTGTGTGAATTTACTATTATTTTTGAAAATGGGTATTTAATTATCAATTTCAGCCAATTTTCTCTTTTAACATATGCAGTTGTGGTTAATCATCTGTTAGTATGTCATGTTTTCCTTGCAGTATATTAATATATAATCATTTGGATTTCTTCTTTAATCTATGGCTTATTTAGAACTGTATTGCTCATGTACAAATGTTTTTCAATTTCTATTCTTATTAAAATTTTTGGCTTGCCTTAACTCCACTATGATGAAAGAACATACTTTGTTGTTAATCCTTTGAAGTATGTTGAAAATGTATAGTCCTTTACATTTGACCATTTCATATTCTGTTGGATTTGGTGAAGTTTTTCTCCATATGTCTATTAATTTAATGTTTTATGATGTATTGTTCAGGCTTGGCGCCTGTGACTCAATCGACTAAGGCGCCAGCCACATACACCTAAGGTGGCGGGTTCGAATCCCCAGCCTGGCCCGCCAAACAACAATGATGGCTGCAACCAAAAAATAGCCAGGCATTGTGGTGGGTGCCTGTGGTCCCAGCTACTTGGGAGGCGGAGGCAGGAGACTCGCTTGAGCCCAGGAGTTGGAGGTTGCTATGAGCTGTGATGTCATGGCACTCTACCCAGGGGGATAGCTTGAGGCTCCGTCTCAAAAAAAAGGATGTATTGTTCAATCTTACATACTTTATTATTTTAAGGAACTGAACGATATGTGCTAATGCTTCCTGTTATAAGGGCCACTTTTCAAATACTCCTTTTTTGTGTCATTGTTTTCTGCTTTCCATGGTTCATGTCTAAATTACTGGTTACACACAAGTTTGTAGTGAATACATTATCATCTAGGTGGCTTGAACATTTTATTATTTTAGAATACACAACTCTCTCTATGACTATTTCCTCACCTTAAAGATTATGTCTTATGATCTCAGTATGATTAAAGTAGTGCTTTCTATAAGAACTACACTAACATTTTAAATCTGTTCTTCCTTTTTGGAAATAACACTATCCTGATTTTTTTTTCTTGTTCTAACATACTGAGTGATCTCTCTTCTTAAAATCTATTTTTTCCAGAAGAGAACATTTTTAGATGCAAATATCTGGTCATGGAGCCTGTGAAGATATTGCTACTACTATTGAGCTTAGGTAAAAAAAAAACTAAAGATGTTTTGGATCTTTTGAATACAATGGAAACAAATAGTTCTGTTTTATTAACATAGAACTTTGTTCTTCCATACTTTTCTAATAGGAATAGGTTCAATTTATTACTGAGATTGAGTAACATGTGTGTTAACAATTTGAATTATTTCTCTTGGCTTCTCAAAAATATATGAACTAAATCAGTCTAATAACTGTCTTTAAAAAATTGCTTTCTTGAAATAAGTGTTTTATATAATATCCTTGATCAAAAATGCAACAAAATATATTTTGATCTACTGATACTCAAGAATACTGGTTGATTGGATCTCCGATCTTTCTGCTCTTTGGGTCACCTGTATTGGGTTATAATGATTTGACTTTATGTCTTTTATCTTCTCACTCTATACAGTGATTTTCAATGGGTCTGCCATGAGCAGATCTTAGTTGTGCTGCAAACATTTCTAAACATTATTAATCAAATTTTTTTCAAAAGAAGTTCAAAGCACAATAAGTATGTTCTTTTTTTTTTTACTCTTTTTTTTGACTAACATAATTTGAGTATGCTGTGGAAGGTTAGTTAAAGGCTTTAACTTTAGTTAAAGGCTCAAGTGTACCGTGAGATTAAAAAATGTTGAGAACTTCTTTATACCCTTTCTGTTCTAATTATGTAGGGTAGTTTCAACACTCGTTTCCATGTAAATTATCCCTGTGTAGCCCCATCTTGGCCTTGTCATGAGCTACTTCCATAATTTAAATTGACATCCCGACATTATACCTGATGTAAATGCTGCAAGACCTTTGGCCAGTTTCTCTGTTGTAGACCTAATGGCCTTTCTTTAATACATTTCATTGTTTACTCTCTAAAGGAAAATGCATATAAATTAAAACTATTGTCTATTATTCCTATATACTATCTACGGAAAACTGGATTACCTTTTTCAGAAATATGAAATCACATCATTTGAAATGATAAAGCATAATGAAGTTTTTAGAGGATCTTTTTTCAATAAGAAATGTAGGTCAACCCAGGCTCAGTGGCTCATGGTCTATAATTGCCACATTTTGAGAGGCTGACTAGGAGGATTGCTTCAACTCAGGAGAGTGAGACCAGACTGAGAAACATAGAAATACCCTACAAAGAAAAAAAATTAAAAAAAATTATGTAGGCCTGGTGGTACACACCTCTCATGTCCAAGTTACATGAGAGGCTGAGGCAGGAGGATTGCTTTAGCCTCAGAGGTTGAGGTTGCAGGCAACTATAATGATGCCTCTATACCTGACTGGGCAACAGAATTAGTTCCTGTCTCAAACAAAAAATTAAAAAAATTCTATAGTTTCAACAGGTCAGAATGTGTATTTAATGTTGCCACTAAAGAACAGAGAAGTTTTACTAACATCTTTTTAAAAGAGGGCATGAGTTATGATAAAATATTCTCCAAGCAATTATGTCTGAATTATGAGAGTATACAAAAATTCTGGAATTCTCCTTTTGATGAAAATCCATGTTGGCAGAAAAAAAAAATGATATATGTCCATCTTGGAAATATTTGTCAGGTCCAGAATGATTCCAATAAATGACATCAACAACATGAATGTAGGAGAAGCAATATAAGCTCTTAGTGAACTGGAGTTTCTACCACATTCATTAATAGGATTAAAATTGGACTAATTTTAGAGGTGAGAATAATGTCTAACTTCAGGAAATATTAAGATAAGTCTAGAACCCTAGCATAGTCTGAAGATATGAAAGTAAGTTCACCCTTTTGTTTTGCCTGATTAGTTTTTCCTTTTTCTCCCCATCATTGCTGATGTGTGTTGTTTGCAAAGGTGATCAAAAGCAGTCCAGCCTCTGCACTCCTCCAAAGAGCTTCACAGACTATGCTGGACAATGGTCTAGTGACAGGATGTCTTCTCTTGGTTCAGACATCATGAACATTCCTGTATTCTGCTTAGGCACACCCCCAACTTTCTGTATTTTGGACCCTAAAGGAGGGGAGGGCACATTCCATGGCAGTAAGCAGTGGAAGCCTGTAGCTGCCCTAGCAGCAGAGTGCATCACACAGCTGTGGGGAACCCTCACGTTTCTGGGGGCTGAATCTTGTGCATTTTCCCCTGCCCTCTTGATGGAAGTTAATATTCTACTATTTGAGCCAGGTATATGTATGTTGTCCATCCTCAGGGACCTCAAAGAAGACACTGGTCTGTTCCCTAGGAGATACCTGCTTACTTTTTAATGTTCATCACATCATCTGGCCATTCATTGAGGACTGAACAAATTACAAAGCACATTTCAAAACTACTTAACTATTATATTAAGTTAATATCAATAGAGGGTGGCCATAATGTTTGAACTTTATAAACACCCTGTGTTTTCTTTTTACCTTTTATTTCCTTCCTATTTACGCTGCCCCTTTATGCTTTATGACAAGGAAAATTAAATGGCTTATCAATGGGCATTGTGAACATTGGATTCTAGAATACAGACATGCATCTCTTAATGAGAATGTTCAATGAATGCATCTGAGAAACCTCTTTTTAGGCGATCGCACACACATGATAGAGTGTATTTACCCACACCCGGATGATACAGTCTTCCACACACCTATTATGGAATATAGTTCATCATCCTAGGCTGAAAACCTGTACAACATGTTACTGTACTGAAGACTGCAGGCAATCATAACATGTTGGTATTTGTGTATCTAAACATATATAAACAGAGAAGATATGTTAAAAATACATCATTATGATCTTAGGGGACCAGCATCTTATGTGTGTAGCCATCTGACTGAAATATCATTACGTAGCACATTACGTATCCTACACTCTCCTATTGCATCAACTTTATAAGGTAAACTTTTGATCATCCTACTCTCCTCTTTGAAATCTTTACCACTAACTCTTGGCCTACCTCTCTTCAACCCAATTGAGGAAAAGAAAAAGAAATCAACCCATTTCATTGAATATGCTACATCCTTGCATGTTAAAAAGGGCAAGGCTCTTTCTGGAGTCTTTATTATGAAGGCAGTAATTTTATTCATCATGGAATTACCACCCAATGGCCCCTCTTCCTAATACCCTCACTTTCTGGATTAGCATCTTGACATATGAATTTGGGGAGACACAAACATTTGTAGCGTGTCAAGATCTTAAGAGGTTGTTTTCTATTCTTATAAACTGTCAGTTTTTAGCACTATGCTGAGGTTAATTTTTATTTATTCTATTGATGTGAGAACATTTAAATTATGGGATTGCATTTGTGTGTTAAGTTCAAGAGTCTGTATTCAAATATCAGACACAGCAATTTGTAGATTTTCTAGACCTGAAAGATCCCACTGAAATCATCTGGTTCACCAAACATACTTTAGGTTGCATATATAATCGATTTTCTTTCTTTTTTTTTTTTTGAGACAGAGCCTCAAGCTATCCCCCTGGGTAGAGTGCCATGGCATCACAGCTCATAGCAACCTCCAACTCCTGGGCTCAAGCGAGTCTCCTGCCTCAGCCTCCCAAGTAGCTGGGACCA
>CAUYQV010145087.1:0-66976 GCA_963574575.1 Galagoides demidoff | reverse complement strand
TGGTGGTTGGAATAGCAGCTTCAGTTCCCTACAGCTGTCTCCGTCTCAGAACATGCAATATCGCTAAATTCTGCCCTGAGATTCTTTGCTAGTCTTATATTTCAGGCAACAAAAGTAGGGTGCTGATAAGAAAAACAGAGGTAGTAAGTGTGCATTTTGGATTTTCAGTAGAGGTAGATTTAGTTTTCTGGTATCTTGTATTGGTTTAACTGCTATGTTTATCACTAAATATTTAATTATATGATGTATGCGCCTGAAAAGATGTGGTGAATCTGTAGTCTGAGGACAAATTAAGGTCTTACACTTAGTTATAGCAAACCCAAAAGGTGATGAGCCAGGTGTGGAGGCCTGGAGTAGAGCACAGAGGCAGTGTGGTGTGTTGGGGCCACAGAGTGGACATATGGTGCTGCCCCTGGTGGTCCTGCCTGTGGTCCTGATTCTGCCATGTACTGGAGTAGCAGTGTGAGCTGCTGAGAGCCCTTCAGAGACCCGTGTGCAACATGCATTGTAACGCTTGCCTCATTCGGATGCCCTGAGCACTAGATGAGAGGGAGGAAGAACTGAGATTATCTCTGCACCTGTCTTTGCAGACCCATGCCAGCGGTCACTATAGTTGCGGTGGTCCAGAGGATTGAGCAGCACTGGCATGAAGTACAGGCATTCCTTAGTAATTCACATGCAAGAGGATAAAGAATAATTCACACACCCTGCAGAAACACATCATGCTTGATTATATTATTTTTGAGCAAATATTTAGTCCTCCTCCTTTACATGGGAGGAGCCGACTTCTGTGCCCCAGTGATGTTGGCCTGGCTCTGCCATCTGCCCTAGCGAGGTGAACGGCCGTGACTAGAGAAGCACTGGGCAGCGGTTGAAAGTGTGTTTTTGGACCAGGCTTGACCTTCTGTGAGCTTGTCCTCTGTGTGAGAAGAGCATGCCCTACATAGCTATTCCTCCTTTGCTCTGGATCTCAAGATGTGGCGTCCATGGAACGGACCTGAATCCGCCTGCACCGTGGGTCCTGACCCCCAGCCAAACCTCAAAGCCACGAATGAGAAATAAAAGTGTTTGTTGTCCACTGAGATTTTGGGGGGGGGGTATTTGTTATGGCAGAAAAATCTGGCTAATACACCTAAGATATCTTTTATAACGTCAAATAGCAACAATGTTTAGGGTTGAAAAGGCATAAGGAAAGGATTATAAGCCAGGAGTCCTTGAAATTTGACTTATCAAAATTCTAGTCATCTCCCAGTCTGGAGCAGGTCTGTGAGTCTGCTGATATGAAGACTCCTCTGAGATTTTTAAAAGGTAGGCATTTTCACAGGACCTAGGCAAACACTAACAGTTGCACGTTAGGGGAACTGCAGAGCCCCCGAGATAAAAACCAACCTCAAGCACTTTCCTCAACACCTTTCCTTGGGACACAGAAGAGTCTGGATATTGAAATCTTTGTTCTTAGGATGAAAGAGTGACTCCTACACTCTGGCTTGTGGTTATAAAAACATAGCATCATATTAAAAGCCTCTGTCTTTAAAAGCCGAGAGATGAGTCACATTTTTAGTCCTGTGACACTCGTCATTTCTCTCTGTGTGCCTGTGTTTATGCATTTTTTCCTGTCTCTTTGTTTCTTCTCTTATATGAAAATTGAGTACAGTTTGAATATGACCTGCTGCATGTTTATTGAATATGGTGTTATGGAATATGAATAGAGTGTCCAATCTGCTCTATCCCAAAACAAAGATGTTAAGACTCGTACTGAGATGCACTACCCTCGGTTGAATTGTTTCCTCCTCGGTGAGTATGTGAGCTGATTTCTTTAAAGACAGTTTCATCCTTGCATATCACATTCTCGTTTCTCTTTCTATGGAGGGATCACCACCTGCCTCACATTCTGTAATAATGTATTTAAAACATCAGCCTGGCTGCAGCTTTTAACAGACACAGGACAGTTTTGTGGCACGTCCTGCTATGTGTCTGAAGTAAATGCAGGAGCACCTCATTCTGTTTGTGGACTTCCCAAGCATCCCCTCCATGTGCACCTCACAAAATCACGTGGAGGGTGGTGAGCCCGGTCACTGGCCTGCGTTCTCACCCTCATATGGCTGCGCCGATGAATATTTAGAGTAGTTATGTGTTAGGCCCCAAGGTGAAGCAGCACTGTGAAATTCTGACATGGACAGGATCAACACACTCTAACATAAAATCAGGTTACATTTCTTATTGACAACTAACTTACAATTAAGTTTCAGTTTTCTAATTATTAGAAATTTGTGCTATTTTTTTGGCAAATATCTTAGTTATGCACCTTTATTTAATTTTTTTATTAAATCATAGCTGTGTACACTAATGCAATCATTAGTGCTGGTTTTATATAAAATTTATTAATGCAGTGCTGGTTTTATATAAAATTTAAAACGTTTTCATCAAACTGGTTAATATAGCCTTCACGGCATTTTCTTAGTTATTGTGTTAAGACATTAATATTCTACACCTAGTAAATTTCACAGGTACCCTTATAAGATGCACTGTAGGTGTGGTCCCACCAATTACCCTCCTTCCACCCATCCTCCCCCCTCCACTCCACTCCGTCTCCCCTGGTCTTCTTGAGCTATAATTAGGTTATAGCTTTCATAAGAAAGCGATAAATTGGGTTCATAGTAAGACTGAGTACATTGGATACTTTTTCTTCCATTCTTGAGAAACTTTGCCAAGAAGAATATGTTCCAGCTCCATCCACGTAAACACATAAGAGGTAAAGTCTCCATCTAGTTACGCACATTTTTAAATGGACAGGTAAGTAGCAATTGTGAATAGAAAAAGAAATAGGATTATAGAAATCTAATTGTAGAGGCAAGTCTATAAAAGAATTATTCTCAAGACGGGGGATGACATGCAACTCCCACAGAGATAAAAGGAAATGTAGCAAAACAGAAGCTCACAGTCCCAACAGGTGGCTCGTTGAAAGCGCTCCATGGGCAATCTGCACCCAAATGCCACTGACCACTCTGGACTTCAAGTGCATGGTAATGAGCCAGGAGCTGGTACAATAGCATCTCAGCTCATCGGACCTTTGAGAATAGAGAATTGGGATATCTTTTGAACCAGAGAAAATCATTTTATATGTCTCTCATTTTAACTGTTTGTAAATACATATTTAATAAGCTCATCAATGTGCAGAAATGGAACCTCCTTTATAAAGACGTGCATTTTAGGCCTTTTGGTGTGCTGGTCCACCAGCTCGTTCCAAGGTCATACCATCTCTTAGAATGTCCCAGAAATGCTCTTCATAACAATACCTACTATAGACAATCAATCTTTGGTGCTCCCAGGCATCTCAAATCCGTCCACTCAGTTGATCTCTGAAGCTCTCCTGCCTTACTTTAGCATCTATTAGAAACCGGGGGCTGTGCATGGCCTGTGTGTAAGTGGATGGGACAAATGATGGAAATATTCTTAAAATGGTATTGTTTACAGAACGCTCAGCAACATGCTCAAAACTTATAACCTTTTACAGGACTAATGGAAAGCTTAGAAAAAATTGGGACAGAGAAATTACGTAAAATCAGTCAAACTCAAGTAAGGCGTTCTTGTTACAGTTTGTGTTAAAACGCTGAATCCCGACACAATGCTCTTGCTAGCAGAGCAGGTTTCAAACTCATGTATCTTTTAAATACAAAGAGCATATTTTAAAATGTTTGCTTTTGGCACATGTGATATTTCAGGGGGAAAAGAAAAACGAACACACACACACACACACACACATTTGTCAATGAAACTTCAGGAAGCAGAGACCAGAGCCGGGATGTGGGAGGGAAGAGCTCCCCTTCCCGCCTACAGAAAGGGAAGGCAGCCGATGATTCAATCCAGTCATGACTGAGGCTATATTAAGGCACCAGGAAGCTACACAACAGTGGGACATTTTGGCATCTCTCGGAAAACACAGCAGATTAGGGGACCAAGGTCATATATGCAGTTACCCAAGGATACAGGTGACTATGGCCTTCTGCTATTAAAATTGATTTGAATTGCCTTGAATAAGCAGCCCAGTTTAATAGATTGACATTAATTTTTTTTTAAAAGATAGAGAACAGAGCCAAACTTTTCTAAGAGCTATGATTCAAAGCTTAACATTTTTTTTTTTTATTAGAAATACCCATGGAAGAGTCTGTCTAATTTCTGCTTTTTATGCTGCAGATGACTGAATCATTCATGGGAGGACAAAAAACATATTTTGGCTGGTAGTGGGAAAATGAATTGAGTTCAATCTCCAGTCAGAGCAACTTTTTGATGCTTTTTATCTTTATACTTTCTCTGTGGCATCGGATTTGATAATGGGAGAAAAAGAAATCTCTAACAATACAAAGCTTTGTTGTTTCCCTATCTCCCTACAGATTTTTTGAGTCTAATCCAACCTCAATCTTTTGTGTGATCCATCATTACGGACTGTGCCTTGTTCAAAGCAGCTGAGGCTACTTGGTCCCCTGGTCCCTCGGGAAGTCCCCTGCCGGGGTCCTCCGCACCATCCTCCTCTGCGCGCTGCTCGCAGTGAGTCAGTGGCGGTGCTGGTGGGGGTGGTGGGCGTCTTGGTCACCTGTGTCAGCGGCACAGTCCAGCGCTCGGCCCCGGAAGTGAGGCCAGCTGTCCCTGGATGCTGTTCCCGGGCGCTTTCTCACGGCGTTTCTGCAAACAATCTCCATGTTGCTTGTTCCTGTTCTCTTAATTCCCTGCAGCTCTTCTCTCCTCGTGTCCTAGACCCGTTTCAGGCCATCAGACGTGACGTCCGTCTCGACCTCCTGTTGCTTCAGTCTCTCTTTCTCTCCTCCCCCTTGGAAGTGTTTTCTTCCCCTGACAGTTGACCTATTGTAAGGGCAAATACCATTTTTAAAATAAGAGGCTTAATTCTCTCTGACTGCAAATACAGGGAGAGACATATTCCCTCCTTTTCTCAGAACATTTTATTTTAGAAAACGTCTTTGTCCCTTTAAAACGTACGTGAGCCTTTTAAAAAGCGAAATAAGCCTTTTGCCAGCATATGGACCCGAGGAGGCCTTTGCGGGGTCCTGACAGCTGTTCCTGTGAGACGCCAGCGTTAAGGAGGATGCAGCCCCATCTCCCAGCTTCCCGGGAAGGCAGGAGCTAAGTTCAGCTGCTGTGGGTACCTGTCTCCTAAACCACCTCATAAGGATGCGAGAAATTTATTTTGCCTTGGCCTAAAGCGGTGAGCTAACACATGGTCACAAAATACCAGGCGAATCTAGGCCTCGCTGTTTGTGACGAGTGAAGCTGTGGCATCCTCTGACTGGAGGGCTGGTGATTGTTTATCTCACGAACAAGCAGGACGTGGGCCGTCTCTGCTTAGCTGCTTATCAAAGGGTGAAATTTCCTTCTGTCTCTGAACTCTCTGAGGAGGTGGCCTGTGGCGCACATCACACTCGGGCTTCCGCTTGCCTAATCACAAAGTTCTTCTCTTTCTTTTCTACTTTTGTGGAGAGGTTTTCTGGCTTGAGAGGATATTTTGTTTTTAATGACATTTTCTCAGCACTGTCCGTATATGTCACTGAGTCTATCATCTATATCCCAGCTGCCACCCACTTCATGCTTGATAAGTACTGTATATAAATCCCCGATTGAAATTTTACAGCTCGTGGAGCAGACTTTTATAAACCAGCATCATACAGCTGAGGAGGCTGGGCCGTAAAGCATAAATGGTTTGTAAATAGTTTACCTGAAGCCAGTTGGCACCATTCTCTTCTGGAATCTTTAGTGACCAATTGGCAAAGGCCAAAGTTGGGCACGTGTATACAAATTGGAAGAAGACAAGGTTTCTAGAGTGGAAAAGGCCACTTGTCTGATGTGAGGGGATCCACACCGTGGTTTCTGAGGTCTTCACTGGGAACTTCTGGAGGGGGTGGCTACACTAGCAACTGGGGAAGGGTGCAGCGGTCATGATCAGACCCCAGAACTACAATAACCAGTTCTTACAGTAGTTCTCCCATCAGAGTTATGAAGAACAAAATAGCATCCCCTCGCTTTAAATACTGCAGGCCTTAGAGTGTCCTTACGGTGCTTGCTCTAGTTGAGAGCTAGTGGGTAGCACCTAACGTGGGTGCTCTGGAGACCTTCAGGAAGGCAGTGACCATACTTGTTACCTGATCAGAATTACATCAGCAAGAATTAAAGATACTGACTACCACATTCTTTCACTGGAGCCTTGTGTAGTCTTCCCACAGGTGTCCCCCATGAATCTTTACAAAGTTAAATGTGGGCCTGAGGAATCCAGAAACCAACATCCCCTGACACCCCCCATCGTGTGGCAAGGACTTCGGAGTGAAAGCATTTGGAAAACAGCAACTACACAAAGGAGCTTTCCTGGATGTGTCTTCTCTGACTAAAGGCAGATTCTCCGGGAGGAAGACAATTTCATGAAAAACCTTCCCAATAAATTTTATTTATTAGGGAGAAAGGCTCAGGCACTGGGGCTCAGAGTGGAACCTGAGAGACTAGAAGTTGATGCCTCCCGGAGGACATGCTGTGTTGCTGGCTCCTCTCATCTCCCTAAGGCACCTGCCCTCTCCACTGCCCTCTCCCTGGGTGGGTCAGGGAGCTGAACATCACTGGGTGACAGTAGTCACGTGCCACCCATGTGATGCCCCCATGCATGTTAATAAACTGCCGTGTGGTTTCTCCTGCTGTTCTGTCTCCTATCTGTTCACTTCAGTGAACCTTCAGAGGGCAGGGGGGAGGCTCTCCCCATTCACCCTGCAGGCACCTGCAGCAGAGGGCTCTGAATGATGGGTGGCTGATGACAGCAGGAAGTATAATGTGTCCAGGATGAGGCTGACTTTTAACTGGAATTGTTCTGTAGCAGGGGGAGTGAGGAGGACGTTGGGTCTCTTCCTCAGGTGAAGAGCTTGGGAAGTTGGGGCAGAACTTCTATCGGAAGGGTGGTGAAGAAGGTCAGACAGTTACGGGAAAGCTGTGTTAGATGGTGGGAGGAAAGATTGTCACAGGTTTAAAAGGACATTTTTTAAATTTTAGTTTTTATTTTTATATATGCAATAGAATAGGGTGGGTGGATGAAAGGGTTGTGTTCAGTGGGCTGAGGTGAGGAAGTGTGTGTAGGAGGTTGGGATGGGATGCCGGAAGTTGGAGAGTTTGGGCCCAGGGTGAGAACTACCCAAGGCAGGGAGGAAGGACCCAGCAGGCAGAAGACAGCTGTGAGTCGGGCAGAGGCAGGGCCGAGGCGGGCAGGGCAGGCCACGTGTTGACGCTGCAGGTCTACCTAGACCTCCAACTCTGAGGATGACAGGCAAGCAGCTTTCTCATTGATAATTAACTGCAAGGTGCACTAATTACTACTCAAGACAGTTCTGTGTCCTAGGGTGCCGTTAATAAGAGCAAAACAGTTTAGATTAGTTGTTGGACGTGTGTTCTAGAAAATCCACAAGAAGTAACTAGTTGCCCTGAATTCAGAAAGAATGAATCAGTGGTGATTCCTGGACCATTAGAGCTGAGAGGAACCCTAACGGTAACATAATGTGAGCTCTCTCAGCGCCGGACAGGAGGAAGCCGAGACCCCAGGTCAGACCCAGGCGAGTCTGACTCCAGGGTTCTGTTTCTGCTGGAGAACAGGCGCAGCCCCTGAGTCCTGCAGGCTGTGGGTGCTGCCCGGCCTCCTCTGCTGGCTCCGGGGCCGAAGAGGATAAAACAGGCTGTGGGCCATTTTTATCTCTGTCACGTATAATATTAACTTTTTAAGTTAATCAAAGGCGTTAACAATTCCACATATTCCTGCATGCATTTACACATTAAAAATTCAGATAGCCATGTTTAGCATAAAGTTAACTTGTCTTCCTTTGTTCCCGATTTTCTCCCCAGTATAAAATAATTCTTTGTTCTTTTGATAGACAATATGCTAAAACATTTCACCTGCAAGAGAAGAGCCCACACATAATCCAATCCCCTGACCCCAGCGGGATCCCTCCCGGGCTTTCTAGCCTTTTGCATTTAGCTATTTGTTTTTCTCCGACAAGAGACTATAATACCCTCACTTCCCCTCTGGCTCCAGCAGCTCTGCTAACAGTTATTTTGTGGTCATGGCTTAATGCTGCTGCCTAAAACATTTCCTTGCTATTTTCTATTTGAAGATACTCGTAATAGGATTTTAAAGTCATGGAACAAAATCTACAGTGCAATATAAAATGGAACAGGATGCTCAAATGTGTAGCGAGCTGCAGTACAGTATTTGCAATCAGGGCATGGGAAAATCTCTGGGTTGATTAAGATGTCGCCTAAGCCGCTGACACAAGATTTTTTTTGGACTCTGGTATAAGGCACTGTAATAAAAATGGGCTTTTCTACATGCATGGAGGGGCTGGCTCCTTGATTTGCCTAAGGAAGAGAAGCAAACAACAGTCGGTTTTCTTGATGATAATTGCTGAAGATGGTGTGGAAATTGCTAATAGTGCCACCCGCACAAAGAGATGATAATATCACAACCATTACAGTGGAAATGCAAACTTTTGGAATTCACTTGGCTTTCAAAATTATCTCTGTGATTTTTTAGCTGCGGATACTTAGGCCACCCTTAAAATTCTGTCCAGTTCTATAATTTTATAATGACATAAGTGTGTGATTTACTAACGTCTCAGGAAGGGTATGCTGGAAAAGAAATCAAAGCTACTTACTGAGCTGAGAATCTTCTCCTGTAGACTCGCCCCATCTTCTCTTTGGTGTTTCCTCTTTGGACATTGATTGTCCACTTGCCAGACGATGTTGAGAGGATGCGGAAGGGCCAGAAATTTAAGCCAGTTTAGTTTGCAACTTGCTCGAGTTGTTGGAAAGCCGTTTGCTTACTCTCACACTGTGTCTGACATCATGGCACTATGATAGGGACTTTGGAAAGAAAGTTTCTGGGTAATGAATTTAGCTCTGTAAGTGGACATAACAGAGCTAGTGGCTAGTGGCTTTTACTAGATTGTCGTTGCCTTTAGGACAGAGAACTATCTCTTGCTCTTCTGTTTGGCTTTACCTATCAGTTTCTTTTAAACAAATTATAAACCTTTGGAATAGTTTCCACTACTTATTTATTATACAATATCTTTTTCTGCATCTCTATTATATTTGATAAGGAGGTTTTTATTAAATGAGGTAATACAACTATTAAAATATCCTTGAATCTAACCGTATTAACACAGAAAAGTTCCTCTCCTCCTCATGTAACAGGACAATGTGATGCTCAGCCTTCCAGGGACCCAGGCACCTTCCACATTGTGGCTCCCAGAGCCCTGGTGTCCTTTGTTGAATCTGCTACATTGGTTGTAGATGAGAAAAAGAGAGAGTAGGGGATTCCTCTGGGAGGATTTTCTGGGACCATCCTGAAAGATGAAACTGCCACCTACATTCTGTGACCAGAACTGTCACATGTGTATACCTATCTGCAAGTGACAAGGCCATGCACACAGCCTGCAGGCTTAGTGGGAGAAGGAGCAGGGTTTTCTGAACATTTAAAAGTATCTTCCGTGTCCAATGTTTTAGCCATTTGACAGATACTTCAGTCTTCCGATGCCCAGGGGTGCACTCACATCTTCCCAGGGGCACAGCCCCAGATCCCACCAGTCACAGAACCTGGGGCCAAAGTCAGATTCTTTGGATGATGTGTGCATAGGGCAAGGTAAAACCTGTATCCAGAAGAGGAAAAATGAGACAGTCAAGGCGATGTCTCGCCCACACCACACTCCAATCCTCTGAAAAGGCATCCACTGTGCTGCACGTGGGGGAAGGTGCCCGGGAAGGCCTGGATTCTGCTCTGTGGGGTCTTTGTCTCCACCCTCACGGCCACACCGGATGTGAGGATGGTGACTCTGCTCTCCACCCTCATGGCCACACCTGACGTGAGGACGGTGACTCTGCTCACCCTCATGGCCACCCCTGACGTGATGATGGTGACTCTGCTCTCTCTAACATTGTATAGATTTTGTTATTTGCTTCCTTCTTACATGACTTGGTGCCCCAAAACTTGCTTTAAGCACCCAAAAGTATAAAGAGTAAGGACTGGACCAATTCTTTGTTTGTAAAAGGTTTTCTCCAATTCGGTAGCTTTCTCATGTACTTACTTCCAGTTGGCTCCATGTGCTTTGGTAGAAAGCTTTGGTAAAAAAACCAAGGGTTTTTTTCTAGACATAATCATCAAGCTTGATTTGTACCTCTGCTGCAAAGCTGAGATACTTTGTCTAACTGAAAAGTTTTACCTGAGTCTTTGTGGCTCAAGACCTGTGTTCACTGTAGCTCTTTCTCTTAGCAGGTGGCTTTTCTAGTTGAGTTTGGCTCCTCACCTGTGGGCTCCCTTTCCTTTGATCTCTGCTGAAACACCAGACAAGCCTGTTGCTGCCTATTTCTTTCATGGGTGGTGGAGCTCTGGTAATGTCAGCCAATAGCAGTCAGCACTCGCCCCTCCACTTCCTCCAGAGCAAGGCTCAGTACACACATGGATTCCTCCCTAACTGTGGCACAGATTGACTCACACACCTGTTCCGTATGAATGTTTGGTCAGTGGCCATCTGTGCAGTGCTTTGGGCAACAAGCTTCTCCATCTCATGCCTCCGCATGTCCCAGGGCCTTGGGGCCTTTGCTGAGTCCTGTGTTCTTGGGAGAAGGGAGGGTGAGGATGATTGGGGGATGGTTAGATGAGCTGGATGTGGAAGAGGTCTGTGTTTAATTGACAAAAGCCAATGGTCCCATCCAAATACAAAGAGATTCAGGATGTGTTATCCAGCTGTATGCCCAGGAGAATGAAACAGGTTTGGGTGAACACCGGTGTTGGCCACAGGTAGCAAAGGAATGGAAAGGTGGCAGTATGTGCTCATGTGAGTGGTTTAAAAGTATATTTGCAAACTAAGAATCAGGACTAAAAGGCCAACATACTTAGATGAGGCTGAGGCAACAGGAGGGAAGACAGTCACAGGGGAATCTCCTCAAGGGCTTTCTTAAAGCTGAGTAAAAATGAAAGAGAAAGTGCTGTGTGTCTCCCCCTGACTCTCTCCAGGCTGCTGTCCAGATGTGGTGGAGCCTGCACCAGACTTGAAAACGGAGGTGGGAAGAACATCTTCTGGAGAGGCAGAGTGGGACAGCTGCTTTCTCCCAAAGGCTGATCCTGCAAACTACGCATTAATGCCACTTAGGGTTGTTCCTTTCCTGCAGGGCTGCATGTGAGTCATCTTGGTTGATTAGTCTTTAAAAATAACCCAGGAGAGGGGGGGAACAACCAAAGGAAACTCATCTGTATCATGAAAGTAACCCACTGGCACCCAGGTCAGGTGGGGTCCGGGGGCCTCCAAGTTAGGAGGAGACCTGGCTGGGGCGCCACAGACAGGTGGAGACTTGGCTGCCCACACTGACCAAACGCTCTTGGTAGAGTCTCACAATTCAATCGCCTAATGTAGTTTGCTGAAGTCTTTAATCAAAGGAGAATTTCTTAAGTTTTCCAGAGATACAATGCAAAAGTTTCAGCGTCTTTAAGCTCAATTTCCTGATTAAATCAACCACAGGTCAATTTAACTGTGGCAAGAAGACAAAAGAAAAGTGAAGAATCCTTCATTTTGCCCTTGGCAACTTCAATTAATATACGGAGAATCCTTCCTAGTCTTAGAAATTTCATCACTATATAGCTGACCTCTCTGCCCCTCCTTTCCTGTCTCTCTCTTTCATTTCTTTCTTTCTTTTTTTCTTAATATTCAAGCACGATTCTGGGTGTAGGACACAAGTTGATGAAGAAAAATATGTACTGTATATCTCTGGAGAGATGATAATCTAATATAGCACATGCAATACAAATATATTATGTGCAACATAGGTATTTTAAATTTCCTAATACTAGCATTAGAAGGTATGAATAAAAAAGATAAAGTTAATTTTGATCATATAGTAAACATTATTATTCGATTATCCAAAAAATGATTTCATTGAAATGGTCTCCTTTTTTGGCACGAAATCTTCAGAATCTAATGTGTGTTTCACACATCCAGGTCCCCTTGATTTGGACTGACCATAGAGCAAGGACTGGAAGGTCCAGGTGGGCAGTGGCTCTCATATTGGTGAGTGCAGTGTGACAGAAGGTACTGACAGATAAACAGGCACATGTTATAAACTGGAATAGCACTGAACACAGAGCAGTCACCTGCCAGGCTCAGAGAAGGCTGTCAACTGAGTGAGAACAGAAGTTACCATAAATCAGCTGGGGAGAAGCAGTAAGGGAGCCTAAACAAGTGCTCCAATAAAAAGGAATAATACACAGTAGGACAGGGATGAGAGAAAACACTGCCTGTTAAAGAACCAGAAGAAGGTCTGAACTAGAGCCAGGCAGAGGGTTGTGATGGGTGATTTAGGATATTGTAAAGGGCATATTGTGGCTGTAAGATTAATGATCGACAAAAGGCCCACCCAGTGTCTCACAGGTCCAACATCACCTGTCACTCAACAGTGCGGAGCAGCCTGGCCCAAGGATTCCCAGGAGACAGGGCACTGACACGGCTGCCATAAGCCTTCCAACCAACCTGATCCTTACGAGAATAGCTCAGCTCCCTTTATGAAAGACACCCGGCAACTGATGCAGACTGGATGCAGGGATAAGGAAGGGGCGGAATCCCCCAGCTCGGGGAACGGTCTCTGGATGGAGGTGGTCCTCTGAGTACTGGCTGCATCCGGCCCACTGGCCTGCTCCTGTTCTGTGCTGCCAGCTCATCAGGCGGTGTCTGAAGGCTCATCGTGATGTGAGTTCTGCTGAAGGGGAGAAGTTGTCCCTGGGGAAGCTGCTTTACTAGGACTGTGTGAGACGCTGAGCATGACAGATGTCTATGGGAGTGGGAGGTGGCTGTCAAAGCCGCACTAGAGACCCACAGACAGCTGCATTCTCACCAGCCTTTCTTCTTGAAGCTCACTTCTAAGTCATTGTTCCAGGTTACTGGAGTAGGGAGATGGGGACGAGGAGATGATCAGGGAATCTCTTCAATAACCAAGGTAGGAGGGAAGGGTGGACTACTTAGGGGAGTAGATGTTAGGAAGAAATATTTAGGAGGGAAGAAAGAAAGGGGTAACAGTACAAAACCAGCTTCTGTCTCATGAGATCACATTCAAAATTGTTTCAGCATCCATGGTTATTTCAAAATGAAAACCTGACTGCCTGTGAGGCCTAGCAATTATGACTCCTGGACATTTGTCCTAGAGAAATGAAGACTCATTTTCATCCATAAACTGGTAAACAAGTTTTTATTCATAATAGCCCCAAACCAGAAACCACCTAAACGTCTATCAGCAGGTGAATGGGTCAACAAATAGGGGTACATTCATCCCACGGAGTGCTACTCGGTAAGAAAAAGCAATAAACTCTTAATATAAGCAGCAACTTGGGTGAACCACAAGGAAATTGTGCTGAGTGGAAAATTCAGTCTCAAAAGGATAAATACTGCATGATTTTATCCACGTAGTATTCAGAAAATAACCTAATTGTGGAGATAGAAGACAAATAAAGGGTTTTCAGGAGTTAGGGATGTCTAGAGAAAGGGGTAGACGTGGCGATCAGTGGGGAACAAGGGTTCTGTGATGACAAAGGGAGAGTCTTGATTGTGGTAGTAGTAGTTCCACAAGGTGTGCATGTGAGAAGCTGCACACACACACACACACACACACACGGGGAGGTCTGGACCATCTCCACAGATTGTACTAACGTCACCTCCTTGACTTTGGTGTTGTACTCCAGGTAGATGAGGTTTTCACACTGGGGAGGCTGAGGGAAGGGTGGTCAGGACCTCCCTGTATGTTTCTTTGCAACCATCTGTGAGTCTATTAAAAAATCTCAGAAAGTTGATAAATGGCTTCTGCGTCTGCCGTTGTTTGCTTTGAGGAAGAGCCAGGAAAACACTGCAGCACTTTTTACGTGACTGCAATAAATGCCCGGCGCGTCCCCACTTTCACTGCTTTATTGTCTGGTTATGGTCATCAAAGATATTTATGGAGGACTCCTAGGAAACGCCATACAGAGGCATAAAATCCAGCCGTCGTCTTGCACAACCGGGTCTGTGACTGTGTGAGGAGATAACTTGCTCTCATCCCCTTGCGTTTTGAATTACTGACATGTACAAATAATAAACTTTTCTTTTCTTTTTTTTTTTTTTTCCATTCTCCCCTCTCTTTTAGGAACATCAGCGCTCCCCAGGACTCTGCGGGATTCAGCTGACCCTCCCTCACACAGAGACTCAGTGATCCCCACTCAGACCTGACTCTGTGTGGACACTTTCTTCTTTCGGTGCTTGGGTTGAGCGATGTGATGGTACACGTTGGTGCTCTGTTTACAGGCTCTGGGCGTGACTTACGGTACCTGAAGCCACTTAGGTCGCTTGCACAGTGCAGGCTTCCCTGCCTCCTCCAACTAACGCCACCAGTGTCCATGATGATAAACCACTCAGTCCCTCAGCAGGGCTGGGCATGTTGCACTGCCCCTTCATTCTTGGGTCATCCTCTTGTCTTGGCGTCAGGGACAATACAATTGCCTTAATTTCTTTCTTGCTATCTGCCTGGTACTTCTACCTCTCAGGCTTTTGCGGTCCTGCCTTCCCTCCCTGCTCTCCACATACTGGGCCCCTCAAGGGTGGCTGTGCTCAGCTCTCCTCCCTGGCTGTAGTCCCAGGGCTCTAGAGGTGGCCTCTTTACCCACAGACATGCACTTATCCCTCTGGCCCCACTCACTCTCCCACTCTCTTTCACCTCCGGATGTCTGCCTGCCAGCTTAGCATCTCTGAATTGACAAATCCAGATCGGAACCTGGGGTTTCTTCTCTCACCGTCCTCCATAGCTTGGACCTTCACCACTTTGGTCTTCTTCAGAAAATTCTCCTGCATCCCCGCGAATGCAGTTTGCGTGACCTAATCTTCGAATTTCTATTTCCCTCACACAACATTTTCAAGCATCAGCAAATTGTCGTAGAATTACCTTCAACACAACATGTTCCAAATCAGACTTCTTTTTAGCACCCACCTAGCAACCACCTTAGATCACGGTCATCTCTGGTTGGAAATCTGTAGACCGGGGCATCATTCTCTTGCTCACAAACCTCAAGTGGCTTTTCCTCACTCTTAGGAAAATAAAATATAAATTCCTTACCAGGAGTTGCAAGGCCCTACATGGATTCACCCTAGCCTGGCCCCTTCCCTCAGCCCGCTGGGATTGGCAGACCCTCCCATGCTCCTGGAACACCCTGCCATGCTCTTTCCTCAGATCCTTCCCTCTTGCTGCTCCTCGGCTCTCCAGGATCCTCCCAAATTGTCTCACCTCTTGATTTCACCCTCCATGCCCACCAGAAGGTCTGATCTGATACCATCCACATCCCTGTCTATCATTCCATCACATACTTATTTGATAATTTTTCTGCTGTCTATTTCTCTTTCTGCCACCGTTTTTCAAACATTTGACCCCAAAAGTATCTCGTCTGTCTTATTTACTGCAGAGTTCCTCGTGCTTTAAAAAAGGCAAGTGCACAAATTCAAAGCTACAGGATTTCTGCCCTGACTTTAGAATCTTCAAAGAAGGTACTAAGGTTTTGGCTTTTATGGGAGGAAAGTGGCTTTATCCCACAGGAGTTTGGTTACCTGGTTGGTGCCAATATGTTTGTTAACATTTTGAATTTTTTGTAAACAAATAGGGTGGTCTTTATTCCTGTTTGAATGTGTTTCATTGTTTATTCACGGTGGAGTGACTTTTGATCGTCATAATGATCTCGAATATTAGACACTTGAAGTGGATGGAAAGGAATTCAAAATACAGCTCCTCCTTTAGGGAGCTCAAGGTCAAACACACAGAGTATAAGGTAGTTAGAATTCTGGCAGCCGACTTCTGGATGTTTGGAAGACAGCGAGCCTGCTCTCCAGCAACTAAGGACGAGCACTTATGGGATTACACATGGTGGGGAGGGCAGAGTGTGGGTGGTGACAAACTTGATGCAGAAAATGCCAGGTGTTTTCAAGTTGTTGATGCCATAGTCTGGCAAAGGCAGGGTACTGTCTAATCCGCACTGTGTCATCCACTGACCCGATGCCAGATTCAGTATGAATTTTCATAAGTTATAGGATATAACTTTAGAGAAAGCAAAAATCCAGAGAAGTAAATAAAGCCTCTTTTTGTTGCATTTTTCTTAAAAAATACTCTTATTGCCTCATTATTTAGGGGCCAGTTCATTGCTTTCCCACGGGCTTAGCACAGAACGGATTCTAGGATGAACATAGAAACTTCAGGAATTGTAGCCTAGCTACAGAATCAGCATTATGTAACCCTCCCCCCTCCTCCCTCTGCCGCTGAGTTCTGAAATAGCAGCGCTCGGGAGTGGGTGGTGAAACTGTCTAATAGGGAGCTGCTACAGGAGACTGATTTGCATTCATTTCTGTTTTACCAAATTATTTCTGGAGAGGACTTTTAATTGGCAGCATCATCACAATAGGTCTAACTTTTAGCTGAGTTTAACTTCTCTGCCAGCTGTCTCCGTGGCTTTGCGGGATGAGGTTGGGTTTCCCTTGGGTGAGGAGGCTCACACCCCCGAGTGACTTGTCCTCTGGTCCACCTCATGCTGGTTGGACCCCACTGATGGCCTCTCCGTCCTATTTCCCTTCCATGAGGCTCTGGACCTTTAATTATTTGCTTACCTCAAATTCTCCCAGTAAATACCCAGAGTCATAATAAACAGGTAAGTGCCTTGTCGCTGGCTTCTTTATTATTGCTAAATACTTGAGAACTGGAAAGGAAACTTGTGAGTAAGAAGAAAATAACGAGAAAGGATGAGTTTACCTTGGGATAAGAACAGAGTCTCTATGTGGGCAACGAATTGAAACACACTCGTTCACATACACACTCTCCATTTTAACCCACATGTTTGTCTGCTTTACTCTGAAGAGTAATTTCCCACCTTCATGAAGATTTCTCTTAGCAGCAAGAAAAGATTAGCTTTGAACAAACAGAAAGAATTCCTACTTTATGTGGTGCAGCAATTAACAACAATAACAAAAGCTTTAACCTAAGTGACAAAAATATAATTTGTAGACCCCAGAACACTACATTTATTGATGTCTTTATCTGTAAAAAGTGAAGTGATATTTCAAGTAATCGCTAATGAAATAAATTTATACAAATAAAATCTCACCCTCTTTAACTCATTTCTTTTCAAACTGAAGTATGTTTTTCATAGGATTAGAAGAGATTTAACTCTGAATTTTCTTGGTGTACATCTTCCTTCTATAATTTATTCCTTCTTTATGGTGTTAAAATGTTCTTCTCTGAAAGTTTTTTCCCCCTAGAATTGTTCTTTGCTGCTCCAGAGAGGTCTGCCTGGGACCACTGAGTATTTTGCCTCTGACAGAAATGAAAAGGCAAAAAATAAAGGCTCTTAAAATATTCATTTCTCAATGTGTTCCTCTTTACGAAAGTTTCGCCAATTGCATTGTTCTATTTTGTTTTGTTTTTTCCACTGAAGGTGGAGTCTGCAACATTTCTAACAGATTCTTAAATTTGTTTCTTAAACCCATTCTTTATTTTCTAGGGATTGGTTCTTAATGTTAAACTTATAGAGCTCCCCATGCCCAGAGTATAATACTTGAAACTCATGTAAGAACTTTTAAGGGTTTTGGAAATAGATTTTTAAAGTCGATTCATTCAATAAACGTTTATGAGTGCATTATCCTTGTGATTTCTTTAATTTTTAGAAAGTTATTTTAGATCTGAATAGTTTTGGCATCTAAATTGCTTTTGCTTTTAAGTGACTGCTTCAGAGAACAGTGTGAGCCTAACTTTTATCCTAAACTAATCTGCCCGCCTCGCCCTCATCCATCATCTCTGTACCTGGCAATTCCGTGAGAGCGACGGGGGAAATGTACAAAGAGAACTGGAAGGCGAGGAGACGTAGTTGGATCATCGGCTGCTTTTTTATTCTCACACCTGAATGGAGAGGGTGGAAGAAATGGAAGGGCAGCATTTGTTCTGGAAAAAACTGAGAAGAGTAATTGTCCTTCCCCGAGACCGTTGCCGCCTTCATCCTTCTCTTATTACTGGAAGGTACTTTTACGTGTGATTATCAAAAGCGGTGAAGCAGAGGGCGATGGCCGGAAATTCGTTTTGTCATTATCCTATGGTGAAATAGCCCTTCTGCTCACTTGAACTGGAAGAAAGAGCAGATATCGGAAGGACCATGAACTCTCTGAGGCCATCACGTGCCGTCCTGTTATCATTTCCCTGTGCCACGTCTTGACGGTGCTTAACAGAGAGTTTAAAACTATATTTATAACTATCTACAAATGGAATTTAAACAAAATAAGGGTCCCCAGAACGTGCTCATTAATACTTGTAGAAAACTTTAATTTTAATTAAAAATCCTAATTTCTTGGTGGTTTTCTGTTTCATACTCAGTTTGTCTGACCTGACACTACTAAGTTATGAGTAAGGGAAGGGAATTTTTTTTTGTATTTAGCTTAAAAATATGGTTTTTGATGTTCATTTATTAAACACATTTGAATTAAACATCCATTCCTGCGTCAGACCTGATTCTACATGGCAGCAATACAACAGTGAAGACACAAAGTGTCTTTGCCGTATCCACTGTTACTCCAGATAAGGGAGACAGCCTTGGCACAGAGTGGGGGTGAAGGCAGGCTGTGTGCAGGTGGAGGGCCAGACAGAAACCAACTGTGCCCAAATGGGTCTCAATGGGCCCTGGGGAGAGACCTGCACAGTGGGGAGGGTCTCAGGCTTTCTTAGGACGTGCAGAGGAGCTGGCGAGGTGAAGCTGGACTGGAGAGGAAGAACACAATGACCACTGCAGGACACGTCTGCTGCAGTTGGGACCCCTGGTGCCGGTGAGGGAGGCGGGCACAGCAGAGCTCAGGCTCGCGGCTACATGCCCTGCATGACGGGGACCTGGGTGCCTTGTACAGGAGATGTTATTGTTCTCAGTGGAGGATATTAAAATAGGGAAAGTTCTGCTTCAGGAGAGCAGCTGCGGGGAGGAGGAACGAACGGTGAGAGCCTGTACCAAGGGGATGCCAGGGGGTGGAGAGGGGAGAGCTGGAGAACCCTGAGAGGGCAAACTGGTGTGACCTTGTGACGCAGGGAGGGAGCAGGGAGGGTCCAAGTGGCTCCCAGGATTGGACCTGGGCTTTGTTAGAGGGTGAGGGGTAGAGCTGTGGCAGGCAGGGACACGGTGGGCAGATGATGAACGGGCTGGAAACATGTGGACTTGGAGCAGGCCCTGGAGAAGGAAAGGAGCAGGGGGGCTGAACCCCGGGGCGGAGGTTTGGTCCAGAAACCAGCGCATTTGGGCGGTTGGGATGCCAGCAGAGGAGCTCACCACGATAACTGAATACAGTGATGAGGCAGCGCCCCTCTCAGAGCCCCAGACTCACCCACAGGGAAAGGGAGGAAAAAACGAAAACTTTGAAGGGCGATTTGTTTTCTATTATGACATAATTTTACTGCAAATGCAGAGTTTAAAAACTATACGTATGTTGACCATTCTGCAACGAGGGCTGGAGTCTCTGCTTGGGTAGCTGGTTCCTCTGTTTTTTTTGGGGGGGGTCTCCTCAGACTAAACAAGAGAATAGAGGTGTCACCCAGATAGAGGCCCCTCTGAGGCTTGACTGGGGAAAACCATTTGGGCTGTTGGTGCTGGCAGCCTTCCGTTTCTTGATGGCTGTTGCACTGGAGGGCCTCAGTTTCTCCATGTCCTCAGTCACTTGCATGTCCTGAGGTCCACGTGAGCTTCCTTCCCAGGGGGGGTCCCAGCACGGGCTCCATCAGTACAGCCAGTGAGAGAGTGAATCTCCTCACAGGACAGGCATGACAACGTCATATAACATGGTCACATCCACTGATCACGTGTATCCTGTCCTACACGAAAGTGGGGACTCGGAGGCCACTTACAAGTCTGTCTGTCACCAGGGGGAAAGGATGACAACCGAGGCCCAAGGAAGCCTAGAAAAGCCTGGCGTGAGGGCTCTCTGGGGCCGGGCAGTGTCCAGGAGAGAGACATGTCCACAAACGGGGCACTCTTAGGGTCCCTCTCTGATGAATTTCTCTAGAGCAACTCAAACAAGTGCTGGAGAGGAGGCCCCGTGCTGGTGCCGAGGTGTGGGTGGCAGGTGAAGCCCCAGAGAGAGGATCTCAGTTTGTCTTTCAAAAATCTCACGTCAAAAGAGTGAGACTAAAATTGTACCAAAATCAGGTTTCTAAATGTGTTTATCTATGAGCTATTTTTAAGAGGATAATGAAATAAAGAAATTAAGTAGAGCCAATTTTCAAACACGTAAACAGTACCTCTGCATTAAATTTGCTTACAATATTTACGATTCTGGGTCTTGGGATCTGGAAAGTTTTTTGGATTGGGGGGATATCTGGATTTTAATCTCTGGTGTGCTGCTTGATGTTTGTATGATCCTATAAAGCCCAGTGGCCTTTTGGGGTCTCCTTTTACCCCAAAGAGATACAGTGTATTTAAAAAAGGCAGAATTTGAAAAGCCCCCACCAGTTTTAGTATTTTCTGTTTCTTTTCTTACTTCATGTGTTCATAGTCCCTGACGAAGGGGCACATTTGGTATTTGTTGAGGGAATTTTATTCCAGACATCTGAGTCACAAATCAGTAAAAGCCCAAGCTCTGGCCCAGGGCAGTGGCCTCTGCCGTCCCTGAGCACCACAGGGCGGGATGGAAGCTTCTGGGCGTTGCAGCTCCTATTCAGGACAGTTACTGTGACACACGTCTGGTCAAAGACCACTTTTTATGTCATGATTCTCTTTGATCATCTCAAAGTAAATGGAAGCAATTTCTTTCTGGCCCAGACAGTTACAGAAAAATGAACACAAAGAGGTTGAGACACTAAATCCATATATGCATTTTACCCCCTACTGAAACGCTAAATGGCCTCAGACACCAGGTTTCCACTCAGGAATCCCCACACCTGCACCCTCACAAGTTTCCTGGGGAGAAATAGTTCGGAGGCTTAACAAGGAAACAATAGTGATCTTGACTCTGTGTCGGGCGGAGCAGCAGAGACCCGCATCCCTCCTCTCCTGAGTTCTGAGTCAGTTGCCGGCTCCTGGCTCCTTTGTACTGCTCTCTTGCCTGAGATGTTTCACTTTGAACAGCGACTAGATCTCTTGGAAGAGAACCAGCCCTGCCTTAGTTTTCAGAACCACAGCACAGGGACAGCTACAGCCGGAGGCTGGGTTCCCTCTGCCTTTGTCACTGCTGGTTTGCAAAGGGAGGTTTTCAAAGGGTCTAGGTCAGGCTGGCGGAAGCCATCTCAGCAGCCTCCTGCTGTGCTTCCTGAGGTCGCCCACACACTTGTGCCTCTTTCCTGGGTCACACTGTGTCACTTGCTCAGACTTCAGTTTATAAGAGGTGGCTGAGTTTAAGAGTGCCTACACCTTGTCCCCATGCCTCCCTTCCCCCCAAGACTACTCCCCACAGTGACAGGGAGAAGGCTAATTATCTCTGGATAATATCTGCTGTTTCTCCCACCCCCAAATTCACGTGTTGAAGTTATACCCTCCAATGTGATGGTATTAAGGGGTGGGACCCTTGGGAGGTGATTAGGGTCAGATGAGGTCATGAGCATGGGCCTGCATAATCAGATTTGTGCTCTTACAAGAGTCCCCGGGACACACTGTCTTCACCCCGTGCAGACACAGTAAGCTAGGCAAAGGGTCCTCAGCAAAACCCAACCTTGCTGGTCCTCAGACTTCTGGCCTCCAGGACAGTGAGGAGGACGTGTTGGTTTTCTAAGCTCCTCAGTCCTCGCTGTTTTGTGCTGGCAGCCCAAGCTCACAGGGGTGGTCCCCAGACTTAGGGATCTGATGCTTTGCAGCGCCCAGTGCATGCTCTTCACTCCTCCAGCCCTTCAGGTTCCTTCTGTCCCTTAGGAAAACACACTCCCAGATTCCGGGGGTGGGTGGAGGTGGGTCCTTATTCATGCCACAGGCTGACACAGCAGTGCACTTTTGGGCCAGTAGCAGCCACTATGCTTTTGTAAAGTGGGCTCTTTACAGAGGAGCCACGTGACAGGAGCCCTCTCCATTCTCAGGCATATTTTTTTTTCCCTGTGATAAAAGCTCCCAGAGGCAGAGAAATCCTTGACTACAAAGAATAATGATATCTGTCTATGCACTGCTGCACCATAGTGAGACCAGAGTCTCCTCTGTGGCTTGTGAAAATCACTCTCGTTACCCTATGGGTGTGATACATCTACAGTGTGGGGACACCCCACTTAATTCTTCCTTTACTCAGAAAGCGAGTTATTGTAAGCCAGGTAGAAGTGTATTAGGGCAGAAATAATAATGATTTGAATATATGTTCATAAATATTCTAGGTTAGCCCATGGGATGGGGCTTTCTAAAAATGAGAGATTTAGAGCCAGTGATTTGCTGAATAGCCATCACACTCGGCTTCAGGAGGCACCATTGTCTATGCTTTGCTTTGGGCAGGGGAAAATGTGCAGAGGTCAGGGGACCTCTGCAAGGCTGTGTAGAAAGTCCAGGGCGGAGCCTACTCGGTGTCTCAGGGGGCCTGAGACCTGTACACTCATAGTCCCCCTGCCCTAAGGAGGGCCTCATGCTTGGTTTAATGCTCTCTGATCAGCCTCTTCAAACTTTTAGTAATTTTTGAACAAGTGGCCACGCATTTTTCATTTTGTATTGGACCATACAAGTTACGTAGCTAGTCCAGACCATGAGCTTCCAGTGTTTTATACACATTATTTGGATCTCATATCCTGAAGTTGTAAATTAAGCCTTACAACCAGATGTCACAAAGAACCTAGTACATGGAGGAAAAACATGAAGGATCTTCCCACGGGTGAGACAATCCCCAAAGGCATTGGCTCCAGAGATTTATGTGTTCCTCGTGTTTCCTTCAAAGGAAACAAAGTGTACGACGCAAAGTTGTCTAGAGAACACAAAGGCTTTCTGATCGCCAGCAGGGGAAATGGGAGATTTTTGCCCAAATTTTAAAACTTTGGAACTCATTTAAAATAATGAGCTAGAAGCCGAGTTTGAAATGCTTCTGTTTCCACACTATAAATATAGTACTATAAAATAAGTCTCTGTACATTTAAGTCTTTGCACCTTAAGTGCATTTAAATCTCCAGACATGGGTATGAGGGTTTGAACAACACACAAATTGCTGATCCAGTGTGGTTATGAATTCAGACTGAGTGAATTTTAGTTCTTTTTTCCTGGACCACGGGGGCCCTTAGTGAGGAAGCAGAGGACCCAACTTCATTTTTCCTCAGCTCCAGTGTGGGTCAAAGTTGCCCATTGCTTGCCTGATTTGACTATATGAGGTCACTGTTTTTCATAATCTTATAATTTTCTTTGGTAGAGTTGTTATAAAAAGCAAAATATTTACTTAAAACTGTGCTGTTGTCTGGTACATCTTGACTCTGCATTTTACCGATTTCCTGTCGTTTATTTTTCAGATCCTGAAGCAAGAAAATATTTTTCTATTATACCTCCCCTTCCTGGTGGCTCTACAGAGGTGATTTTCCCCTGGGGAGCAATTTTATTACCCAGGGGATATTGGCAACCTCTGGAGGGATTTCTGATTGTCTAATTAGTGGGGGGGATTCTACTGGAAACTAGTGCATAGAGGCCGGGGACGCAACTCAGCACCCCACAACCCTGCTATTCACTAGAAAGATTTTCCAACAAAGAATTATCTGACCCTGAATTAACAGTGTCAAGGTTGAGAGACTCTGCTGTGCTCTGTGTGCAGAGAGAGTGAGGTGGAGTGGGGACGCCGGCCCGCTGTGCAGTGTAGGGTCTGTGTGCAGAGAGAGTAAGGTGGAGTGGGGACGCTGGCCTGGGACTCAGCTGCCCAAGTGCTAACAAAGCCCGTGTCAGTTAGACTGACTTTTTTTCTTTAATAAAAGAGCAAAGAGTGTTCCCTGCAAAAGATAAAAAGAGATAGGAACTAAAATAGTCTTTTGCCAAAAAAAAAAATCCACCTTACTTAATCTGAAGAATCAGACATTTTTTTTGCTTCCTAGTCTGTGTTAATATATTGGCATTTCTAACACCTCCCAATGTTTCCTTGTATCTCTTTGTTTTTATTCTTTGTGGTAAGAACAGTCAACTTGAAATCGACCCTCTCAACAAATTGCATCAGATTGTAAATATTAAGTATGAGCAGTTCTTCACATATCAATTATGCCTTAATAAAGATGTGTTTGACCTTAGTGCTGAAGTAGAGATTGAGAACTTGTACGGAAGATCAACATTTTGAAAATGAATTTGTCTATGTGACACTCAATGTATTAGATCTCTGTGGGTTACTACGCAACAGGCTGGGCGTTATAAGGAATATAAACATGAGTTCTGGTCACTGCCCTCTGGAAAGGCCGTGGATGGTCTTAAGGAGAAAGACACAGGCTTAGAGAGGGAGAAACATCTTCACATTCCAAACAATTGTGACCTGTGTTTCAGTAGAGGTTCAATAGAGAAGTGTTGGCAGTGCAGTCAAATTTCTGAGCTCTGGAGGGTCTTGCTCAGTGGGACAGAAACTTACCTTCGGTTTCATAAGCTGGAAATTAAGTCACCTTACTCCTGATAATGAGCTGTAGTTCCTGATGATAATGTTGCTGGGATTCACCAGCTGTGGACTGCGGACTTTCTTAGTTCTCATCTTCTATCAGTAGATACAGGACTAACTTCCCCACCATGCACCAAGTAGTCTTCTAGGCTATTACCCCCCTGTCATAAGACTACAGGAGTCCTGCTGTGTGAGACCACTAAGCTGAGCTTTGTAATACAGCTAAGTGTCCCCCCTGCTGGCCAGTAAGCAGCTGATGTGTTTGATGCTGGTGATAAGGTCACTACTAGATGCTAGTGGACGGGACAGTTGGTACAGTATCTGGGGCAGCTAAGAATGTTCTTTGATCCAGTGAGCACTGGGTGGGCTCTCGGCACCTACACAGTCCCTGGGACACAGACAATCCTCTTTGCGGGGCTCCACTGCCGGATCCCCCTGATCTTAATTCTAGGACAGGGGCGGGCTCTCTGAATTCACAGGCAACTGTCCCAGAATCAGCACCTTTACTCCCTTGACACACTCCCACCTCCTTTTTCTTTTATACCCCAGTTCCTTGTTTAGACTCAAGGATAATCTTTTTCCACAGATGCCTGGTTCTTCTTTCCTGTCAAATCTCTTATTTCTTCAACTTGGACCAGAAGCCTAGTTTCCTAGATCAGCACTGTTCAATAGAAATCTGATACAAGCCACGTGTGCCTAATATTAAATATTCTAGTAGATAAGTTAAAAATTTGAAAAGAAAATAGTGAAATAAATTTTAGTAACATATTTTATTTAACCTCAAATGTCTCAAATAATACCACTGCAACATTGTTTGACTTGGGTTCCAATGAGGTTATATTACTATTTCTTTGGGGGTCGATATAAGCATTAAATGACAGAAGGTGTAAAACAGACTAAGTGGCTTTACTACCTGCAACGTGCTTACAGCTATTGTTCTCACTTCCTCTGGGCCAGGCCCCAGGCCTTTCCTAGACAGTTGTACATTTTATCCCTGCAGTAGGCAGGGCGCCATCAGAATTTTGCCTTTATGGTGTAGATTTCAGAGAGGAGACAATCTGAGAAGAACTGTTTGTGAATAAAAGGATGTATCTGTAAAATACGCAGGCCTTCTAGAGGTTCTGGAATTTCTAGAGATTTTAAAGTAAGGACCGTACTGTTAATAACTTGGGTCACAGCCTATTGCACATCATGCCAAATTTATACATTTTACTCCATAATAAAATCTAAACATTAGACTGGTTTTGACAAGATAATTGAACAATTAAAAGAGTTTAAATTGTAGACGATTTATCACGTTTACTCAAGTAATACTTTGACCTATGGCTATTTCTGAGTACAAACCTTCAAAAGGAAGCATCAAACTCTGAGTTCAACTAATTTCTGACCTACTGAAAGTTGTCCGACTAGACGTATTAGCCAGCGGGGGCTGCAGTAACAAATAGCACCAGGTGACTTGAACAAAATAAATGTATTTTCTCACCGTTACAGGAAGCCAGAAGCCTGAGATCAATGTGTAGGAGGGGCTGGTTTCATTGGAGGCTTCTATTCTCAGGTTACAGGTGGCCACCTCCTTACCTGGTCTGTCCTCTGTGCGTGTCCACAGATGTGTCCTAACTGGCTCTTCTCTTAAGGACACCAGTTACACTGGGTTAGGCCTCATCCATATGACCTTATTGCCTCTTTAAAGATCTTGTCCTTGAATACATTTGCATTCTGGCATAGCTGGTGTTGGGTCTTCATCCTGTGAAGGTGGCTGGGGACACACTTCAGCCCATGACAATAGGTAAAGTCACTGGATGAACTGCCTTTATTGATCTCCTTCCATTGACCAGCTGGCTTTGATGCCATCAGTTTAAGCAGTGTATCATATTCTATTGGTGCCTTTGTGAGCTCCAGAGGGTTTGCACTGGCTCTTTCTGCATTCTGCTACATTTTTTGGTTAATGTCTACCTGAGACCAAAACTATCCATATCAATCTGACAATTTCCTGATAGCTCAGGAGAGAAATCTATAAAATGATGCCGTTGTTCTTCTTTTCCTTCTTTGGCCTTATCTGTTGAAGTAGAACTTGAGACTTTGTAGAGCATGATCAACATTCTGAAATTGGATGTGTCTACATGACAACACAAGAAATGTATGTTTTCACAGTTTCTTATTTAGAATGTTTCAAAATGTATAATGAATTGTTTCTACATTTAATTTCAGAAGACTGAAAAGATGACTTGGGTTTTCTTTGATTTTTGTGTATATTGATTTTAAGACAGTATTTCAGAAACTCTTTGGATTGTTTGATTTTAATTCTCAAATTTGCTTCAAATTAAAAATTTATTTATACCATATGTTCAAATTAATTTCAGGAAAAATAACTCTTATTCCAATAACATTTCTAAATGCTTCTTATGTGCTCAAATTAATGTAGCTGGTTACAGTAAGAGTGAAAATTGAGCAGTAAGTGTCCTCTCATCCTAGGAGCTGCCATTGTCTTCTTTGTGTCTTGAGTCAGATTTCTTGTCCTTGATTTTATTCTCATGTTTTATAGGAAGTTAAAGTCACTATTGCTAACTCAACCAAAATTGCCTTGGTAACAGTGACTTTTCTGGCTAGATGCACATTGATACTTTGAGGATGGAATTTAATGAATGATGCATAAAGTCTCGGTTGATCTCATGAGTACTATCTGAGTAGAAGTCATCATGGCTGGTTCCTGCACTTGGTCTATATCTACATAAATGTCAAAATAAAATGCTGGGGTTGGACGTGGGAGCTCATGCCTATAATCTTAGCACTCTAGGAGGCCAAGGCAGGTGGATTGCCCTGAGCTCAGAGGTGAGAGGTTAGAGACCAGCCTGAGCCAGAGTGAGACCCTATCTCTAAAAAAAAAAAAGCCAAGCATTGTGGCAGGTTCCTGTAGTCACAGCTACTTGGGAGACTGAGGCAAGGGAATTGCTTAAGCCCAAGAGTTGGAGGTTGTTGTGAGCTATGATGCCACGGCACTCTACTGAGGGCTACAAAGTGAGATGAAAAAATAAATAAATAAAAGAAAAAAAGAAAATTATGAACAAAACTTCAAACTAAGACAATTGAAAGCCAATTGAAAGCAAAATTCAAAAAAAAAATAAAATGTTGGGTTGAAAGCAGAAAGTTTTGCTTATTAGTGGTATTGTCTGACCTGCATAATAGTCAAATAAAACATTCTATCAAACATTCTCTTTATGAAGCTAATATAACTTATCCGCAATTGGGAGAATCTATTCTTAGGTGTTTTCTAATCAATGCTCAGATTCATACAGGAGTGTGATGAGAAAATTTTTTTTTGTTTGTTTTTAGCTTGTAAATTAGCTTTTAGGTAACTGACAATATTAAATCTGGCTTTATAGAGATGCTGTTCCACATAAATTAGTTAATAGTCCAATGGCAAGAAGGCACAGATGGGTTTTATTAATTGTTTAAACCAATCAACTTCGAGTGCCATGTGTATACAGTCATCGGCTCTCAGTTTACAAAGTCTTTTGTGTAAGAGGGACATATCTCATTCTTTATTACCATTCATTAGGTGATGAGTCCTTATCATTGTATCATGTTGAACTTCCCACTTTCAATGTTCTGTTGCCATCTTCTTTTCTCACTGGCTCTTGTTTCACACACAGCACTTCCTTGGAGTCACAATGCCATGTATTTTAAGTAAAACAGTCTTCCAGATGCCCTGAGACAATCACTGTTAGCATTGGTACAGTTCATTTTATGAGTATGTTTGTCTTGACAACTGATGTCAAGTATGGCCTAACAATGAGGATGGGACTGTTTGAGAATATAAGCATTTCACTTTTAGTAGCTTCAGGCTGCATGCAAAAGTAGAGATTTGATATGCGGATCTCTCTTCGGCTGTGCCATATTGGTCCTGAATTCTTCCTCCAAGCTTCTGAAAGGACATAAATGGATCTTTTAGGATGGGTTTTGACAGCTGGAACACTACAGAGGAGATCAATGAAATTACTGCACCAGTGGAGAGCCTTTCTTCACTGTTACAGTGTCTTCCTGGTAACAGTCCACATTGCTCACAGATTTACTCTCTGCTTGGCACACACATGAACAACCTACCTGTGCACATATTCAGCACAGGTGTATTTGCCCCTGTGAGGCTTTGTATTGGGCTCCAATGATGTAAGATGAATCAGCATGATGACTCTGCTCTCAGAGGGCTTATGATATGTTGAGGACATGAGCCCCTACAATCTGATGTGTTTGACAAATGTGTGATGAGTTCATCATGCACCAGTGCCCTGCTGAGGTCACGTCTGACGTGCAACACAGAATACGAGCTGGGCCTCCCCAGAGACACATTTACCACCTCAGGGGCAGAGGTGACATTGTGAAGAGCTCATTTCTAAAATGCTGTCTATGCTTCCTGTAGGAGTCTACAGATGGTATCTAGCGTGTGGCTTGCAGGACTAGGTGAGGCAGAGCTCCGGGAGTATTGCTGAGGTGAGTCTCCCTGGTAGTGTGATGTTGGGTGAATGAGATTGTGGAGGAAAGGTCTTCTAGGCAACATTGAATTCATAAGTAAAGACATACAATTGTATATTAGGAAACTGTCAGCAGTCAGTAGTACTGGAGTTTAATCATGAATCGGGGCAGAGGCATGACCGTTGGAAGGAGGTGAATCTGGATGAATCGGTACATGGCTGCTGGCACAGGGCCACTTGCCTTCCTAACTGGTTTGGATTTTATCCTACAAGACAGAGGTTTCCGTGTCTGCTAGACAGTTTCTGCTACTTAAAACAAATGTTTAATGATTATCTTTTTATTTTCTTGAAATATGCAGATAATACACATATAACCCTAACTATAACCTGAATTTAAAAATTAGTGTGATGTTTTTACTATGATTTAAAGAAATTATAAAAGTAAAATTAATTTATAATAAAATAGTGTCTCCTTAAGTTTGTTGTGTTTGGATATGACCTCATTAAGAAACATGATGAAACAATAAGAAGCTTAAATTAGACATAGAATACTGGTGAATGGGCAGCTCCACACGCTGGCTGATAGAGGTGTGTTGTATTGATGACTGAAATGCACGGGTATGACAATGACACAATTTCTAAAATGATCAATGACAACTGCTGTCCTTCAGAGGCAGCAAAGTGCAAGGGACATCACTGGAGAATTCAGTGCACACCGAATCTACACAAGCCATGGGGCACCTGGTGTCCTGCCTCTCCTCATTGTCCCAGGTTTCTGTCCCCATCATCCTGACAACCCAAATCCACACACATGGTCACAGAGGCACAGGTGCTGCCCCCTGAGAACGCTGCCCTGGACAAGGAGAGGCACGTGTGTTAGGAAAACACCTTGTGTGCAGAGATGACCCCAGAGTGCTTTCCGTGTGGCTTTGGGGAGCACCAGGCGGGAGGCAAGAAGACCTGATATTGGGCCACTGCAAATGCCCATGGAGATGCCACGTGAACAAAAAAAGAGGACAGTGATGATAGGAAGGGGACGGAGTGAGAGAACTCAGAGGCGCGCCAGGAGGCAGTGTTGTAAGACGCAGTGACAGAGCAGATGGAGGGAAGAAGAGCTCTCCAGCAGGAGCCCCAGATGCAGCCCTGGGAGACGGATGGAGCTGGAGACCAAGAGCTGAAACACGACGCGCGTCCACATGGGGGAACGGTGATGTGTCTATGTTGGCTGACGTGACCACGGGCACCATGGACAACCAGGAAAAGATGTTCCCTCTCTCCACTTACATACCCATCTCTGATGTAGTACGTTATTTTTGTACGTGTGTACGTAGTATTTATGCATATGTGCGTATAAATGTATGTCTACATATAAGTCTAAAATTGGGTGGGAAGATCATGATTGGAGATTAGTATCTCAGTTACCAGAGGAAGACTGACAGCTATCACTGAGCATATTTCCCAGATAGAGTGTGTGACACCAGAGCAGCAGAAGATTAAGAGCAAAACCTGGGACAAAAGTGCTTTGGGGGAAGGAGAAGCAGAGGAGCCTGCGAGGAAGATCCAGGAAGATGAGAGGCATTTACAAAGAGAGAGGGAGGTGGTCCTAGGAGGACGACGCCATCGCCAGAGTCAAATGCAGGAGGGAGTTTAAAATGTGCACGCTAAGACAGCACACACCAGTTTACACACACGTGCACATGTAGGGGGGAATTTAAAATGTGCACACTAAGATAGCACACACCAGTTTACACACATGTGTCCCCGCAGGAGGGAGTTTAAAATGTGCACACTAAGATAGCACACACCACTTTACACACACATGTGCACACGCTGGTTAGGGACAGACTCACAAACATAGTGCCCTCAAAATGGAACTGATCTTTGCCCAGGCACATGGGGAAGGGTTTTGTGGGCAGTGTAAGAACAAAATCACAGTATCTCCCTATTTGCCTGTATTCCTGTGTGTCCACCGGGATACATAAACACATCATAAAATAAGGGTATTTATATGAAGGATTGTATATGTATGAATGTTTTTGTGTAAAAAGTATATTTACAATCTTCTTTACTTTTACCATCACATTTACTAAGGTGCAGTTATGTTGTTCTGATTAATAATTAGGGGTTTGAAAGTAGAAGAAATTTGTATCTCATCTCGAGCTTTAATATTGGTTTTAATCTTTATAAGAGCGTCATTTGTTTTTAACTCTTGCTTTCTCCAGAAATACAATCTTATTGTGCTAAATGTGAATCACTGAAATCATTTGGATAAGCAGACAAAGGAGTGGGGCTTATATTTCTTTCATATTCAAACCTTTCTGAGAAGTTATTTTTCATACACTGTGCAATTTGATATTTAAGCAAACATGTGCATAGTTTTAAGGGTCCAAAGTCAATTTAGAGAGACCTGTTTACTGACTCTTCCTGCAGTTCTCACCCTGGTAATGACCAGAGGGAGCCTAGGGGTCCCCCGACTTTGTATGGTGCCAGGAAGCTCAGCACATTGCTGGTCCCTCTGGTGCTTGATCTGTGCTAGCACGAGTGGGATTCCAAGAGTGTTTTAAGTAGAAAGTGAGAAATGAAATATTCACATCTAGATCACACCAATGGCTGAAGTGCCAAGAGGCAGGTTTTCCTGCTATGGAGAGAAGCCTGTTAGCAGAAATCAGTGTGGAAATCCAGTGACAATTTCACTAGCGCGCAGACTCCCCATGTCTGCGGGTTAATTCATCACGATGGGATTTGGTTAGCACAGAGTCTAAGTTTTTCCCTGCAGTGAAAGTGATTCACCTTGTCACATTCGATAATCTGAGGAACATCGAAGACAATGACATCTGTGTGCATTTGACACCCCGCCTGGATCTCCCTTATCAGGGACGTCCTCATGTGGCAGTTTACACAACTGCTAACTCATCTTGTTGATTTTTCTTCCTTTGTCCTTCACTTTTAAAACAAAAAAATGAAGAGTTATGTAAGAAAACTCACTTTTAATTATAAAGGCAACATGCAAGTCCAGGAATTTGTTTTCTGAATGTTTTGTTTGTACTAAAATTTGTACTTACCAACTGAAAATGTCATATCTCATGGTTCAAACTCGACTTCAAAGTGCTGCATTTAAACACAAACACATCCATGTGGTCACAGAGAATGCCCAAATCGAAGTTACTCAAATCCAGTTTTTCATCTTTACCATCATTGCCCTATTGTTACGGTTTTTCCTTGAAATACACCATTTAAGTGCAGAACCATGGAATAAAGCAGCAATGCACATGGACGGAGCCCCAGTCGGCTCGTGCATTCCTGAACTGTCCGTAACTTATCCTCTGTTCATCCAGGGTCTCAGACCAAAGGCCTAACTGCCGAAACTGTCTCTAAGTTTAACTTCCAGGTAGATCAGGATGATTTTTAAAGAAGAATAATAGGTGTGTGGGAGGCCAACACCTGCTCCCACTCCTATTTATCTGGACAGGCACTTCCAGCGGTTCTGAAAGTCCCCAGCCACCCAGTGTGAACAAGTGTAAACAATGGCTGGGTACTTTCTAGGCAGCCCTGTGTATGGTCATGAAGGTATAATGGACACTGGAAACTAGGAAGACAGAGGGGGACAGGGGATGAGGGGTAAGAAGTCACCATCTGGAACAAGGGAGCTCTTCCAGTGATGGGTGCACTAAAAGTCTGACCTTGGCATTGTACAATTCATCCACGTAACAAAAAACACTTGTATTCCCTAAATCTATCGAAATAAAAAAGAAATAAAATTAAATTGTTTTCCACTCCCCCCAAGAAGAAGAATAAAAATGTGTTAATTTGTAGCTAATATATACATTTCAAAAAATTCAGTAATCATCACATCAACCATTTACAACTTGGACCAAGAGTGTTCCCGCACCTCCCTTGGGCAAGTACATTTTGTCACTGGCCTTGCTATTCATGATGAAAACAAGAAGCAGACAGATTCCAGTCCATTCAACCATTGGTTTTAAATTCCCTACAATAGTGCACTTCCTTCCCCCGCCATGCCAATGCCCACGCCGGGGTCAGGTCCTGCCACCACCCAACCCTTGGGTGCTGCTGGTCGGAGAGAGGGCTCTGAGGTATTTGACATCTGCTGCAATAACATTCAGAAAGCCTAGGTTAAAAATGAATGTATAAGAAGCAGTTTACAGTTGAAAACTATATTGTGTGATTGTTGTAGACTAAGTATTTGTGTCCCCTCCCTGCCCAAAAAATTCCTCTCTTAAAGCTATAGTCCCCAATTCGATGGTATTTGGGGATGGGATCTTTGGGAAGTAGTTAGGGTTAAAGGAAGTCATGGGGTGGGACCCTAGTCTGTTGGGGAGAGTCACCAGAGGCCTTACTCTCCCTCTGGCTCCCCAGTGTGTAAAGAGAAGAGGTCCTGTGAGCACGGGAGCAGGGCAGCCTCCGACAGGCCAAGAGAAGGAACCAGAATGGGACTTCTCTCGCCAGCATCTAGACCTTGCACTTCCCAGTCCCTAGGACCATAAAAAGTAAACTGTTGTTTAATCAGCCAGTCCACGGCATTTTGTTATGTAAGCCTGAGAAGACTAGTAAGGTGATGGGCTCCTTACAGCATCTCAATTTACAAATCTTCCCTGGTTTTGAGAGAGAACTTATACACTAATTCTTAGTTTGAGGCTTGAAGTCATTTTCCATAATTCAGTTACAAAACCTTAATAGAGATTTTTTTTTTTTACTTCTTTTTATTTTATAGTGGAAGCCACGGTTCCCCCTTACCTGTGATGGTGTGAGTGGTGCAGTGTAATAGTGACACGTAGGGTGTTTGAAATAAGATTTAATGTGGCCTGAAAAGCCAGATTTAACCTTGTATTACAGGCAATATTAAAAGAGTCTGAAGTAATGAAGCTTATAAAGGCTTATGGAGAATAATGGATGCAGTAGGGAATTTGAAACTCCGACCAGCTATGAGCAAATACTGCAATTCCATCTTCCTCGTAAGTGCCCCGTGTGCTAATGTCTAGCCTTTTGCCAAAGGCCTTAATTATGGCTAAATGAAATCAAGGATACTCCCTTACCACCTCATCAAACAGAAATTTGGGCATTTGGATAAGCAAGGTTAAAAAATCAGGGATTATCATGCTCAATGGCCCTCACCGGGCCCTCCCTGTCTGGGCCACAGCTGACCATACAAGCAGCCTTCGGTGCACGGATGGCTGTTCCCACGTCCCCATCCTGGTCATTACAACGTTTCCTTCACAATGCCTCTTCAGCAATATACAAACGCCACCAGGCATCTGGACATACAGTCCATCCTGCTGCCTGTCATTCTGAAATAGCAGCAATGTTCTGAAACAGGCGTGTCCCCGTGGGCAGATGGGAAAGAGGACGTGAGCGGTCCGGCAGCCGCAGAGCGGCGTCACGCAGGCGGCGTCAGACCCACATTCTCAAGTTGACCTTGCTCAAATGTTGGTCTAGTTCCAGGCTATTTCATTTTCCCAAACATTTGCTCTTCTTTAATTTTTTTCAAATATTTAAGTCTTAGGAAAACATTGTAAGTGCGCAGATATGTACCCCTCGTGTTTATAGTGCGTTATTTGTCTCTCTCAGAGTTTGAAATTAACTTTTCCTGGTTTGAAAGGAAAACAACTGACCAACCAACCAGAATAAAACTGATGAAGGCTTTACTGAGAAGTGGTCTCTTCAGAGCAGTTCCCTGGAATGGGAAGTAGAGCTAGACAGAGAGGTGACCTCGGGTTACTCGCCCCCTGCAAAGCCAAACCCTTGCCGGCTAATCACTGAAATTAGAGACCTTCTCTCGCTCTGAAGGCTGCACTTGACCTTAAGAATGCCTCAGAATTTGTGTGCCGCACACTGCAGGAAATGTCCCCCTGCAGTCCTAGCTGATTCCTCTTTGCTTCAAGTGTTTCTCCTGCTCTAATTAAATTGAAGTTAATAAGTTTGAGGCTGTGATGTACAGCAGCTGCTAAGCCAGAAACCCAAAGACAAAAGGCAGGGAAAGGTCAGGGGCAGCCGTTACATTAGAGGCATCTCCCACCTAGAGAAAAAATATTGGCTACATTTCTGTTTTATCTCAAGTGGAGCTGGTCAGCTGCTACCAGAATCAGGTTGGATATTTCTTCCTCTACATTGCAGAGGAATTAATAGTTGGGATTAATGTTCTGGCATTTTCTCTAGATGTCATCGTCAGCCTCCTGCACAGACACCCTGGCATCAGCAGGGCCAACATGATGCAGAGATGAAACCACGTTACCAAGGCTGGCAGTTCCTCATCGCATCTGGCTAAAATTTTCATTACTGGGCTTTGCACTTACATGATTCTGAAAGCATATTATAAATGCGTCTTGTGCAGGCAAGCTAAGCCTTGTTTTATTAAGGGAAGTTGGGGATCACAGATGTGGAGAGATTCACTCAATGTGTCCAGGGCACAGATGGAGATGGTTACCTCTGTATGACTAAGGGCAGGAGCTCGAGTCCGTCTGGGTCGGTCTTTAATCTACCACTTCCTCCGTACAAGATAAATTATGCAACCGTGCTGGAGGATAAGTCCTTAGGAAGTTAAATGAGATAATACCAGCCCGAGTTAAATGCAGTGGCTGACACATGGCAGTGTTTTGATTTTAACTGATATGGTCGATGTCCCCACAGTAAAATGGGAGAGTTTAGGAACTAAGAATAACTGACATTTCAAAGCCATTACTGTGAGACAGGTAATTTAATGCAAATGGCTTTGTCATCTGGATGCACAGCCATTTTAAGTTTGACTAAATATGAAAATGACTTTAGCTTTTAAGGAAGTTCCAAGTAACATGGGAAACTCATTTGGCGATACCTGGTTTCTTTCACCAACCACACGTGGAGGAAGGGATCGCTTTGGGTGAGGATCAGAAAGTCGCAGACGGAGGGTGAGAAATGGCAATCATGGATGAATACTTGGTATTAAAAAATATTTTGTAGTTGATGTGATTTTTTTTGTAATGCCTGCATCAACATGTCAGCATCAATACGCTCATATGTCATGTCTTGAAGTAAGTTTCCAAGTCGTTGTAAAGCTACACAGCTCCTATTTACTGGAACCATCTCAGTCTCTCCCTGAACTGAGAGTAGAGAGCCACCCCCCCGCAGGAGACGCACGTCTCAGGAGGGCATAATTATTCCTAGTCCTTGTTTTTCTCCAAAGCCCTATTTCTATCATATGCAATAAAAATCTACAATTTAAAAATCAGCCACATAATTAGTGAACATGTTTGTGAACAATGAATACTTTCTCAAAACCGGCGTGTTCTCCATGTCTAGATTCTTACTCTTCCCTCCGGATCACTCTTCTTCCAGGACTTGGTCTGTTGAAACCCTTCCCTTTCTTTCTTCCAAACCCACCCCCAATGTCACAGACATGTGACTCCAGGGGAAGTTCCTAAAATCAGGAGCTCAAAGAAAATCTTACAAGCCCACCTATCCCAAAATATATTGCTCTAAACACTCGTAAGTTTACTTGAGAAAAAAAATTATGGTCAAATACGTGTTGGAAACCCTGACGTTTACCTGTGTTCCTCCCGGGAGACTCCTGTGCTCATTCTTGTATTGAAGACTCTAAGTGGGTTATTTACATTTGTCCTAGTGGCCTCCTGAGATATAACCACCTCCTCCTTCTGTTTTCACTGTTATGTCTTCTCTTGGTTCACTTGTGCATAGAACAGTTTATTTTCTTTCTTTCTTTTTTTTTTTTTGTGGAAAACATTATGCTAAGTGAAAAAACAAAGCCCAGAAAGACGAAAGTCATCATTTACATGTGAAATCTGTTAACAATCAAACTCATAGAGGGACAGTTTTTGTTGTTGTCTTTTAGAGGCAGAGTTACCCACGTTGGAGTATAGTGGCATCAGCATAGCTCAGTGCAGCCTTGAATCCCGGGTGCAAGCGATCCACCTGCCTTGGCCTCCCGAGTAGCTGAGACTACAGGTGTACACCACCTGCCTGGCTAATTTGTGAACAAGAAAATTTTTTCAGAGACAGAGTTTCACTGTGTTGCCCAGGCTGGTCTCACATTCCTCAAGGGGACCTCGCCTCGGCCTCCCAAAGTGTGAGATTATAGGCATGAGCCACTGCACCCAGCCACGGAGTTCTTTGAGACCACTTCCTCAGGAAATGGGAAGAATCGACAGTTTGTAGAGAACACATTATGTTTTCAGTGAGATTACAGTGCAGTGGGCTGGAGGGAGCTTCATCTTCATTTTGGGGACTTATGGGACCATTGTGTGGCACAGTGAGGAGACAATAAGGGCGCACAGTGGGGCTGTGTCAGTGGACATGGGTCCAGGGAAACAGATGGAATGCAACACTGCAGAGGGGCGTGTCCTTGGATTGACCACTGAGTGGAGGGATCACAGTTGGGTTTAAAGGCTCAGGAGTGATTGTGTGGGCAGAAATTGGTGTCATTTCTTTCTTTCTTCCTTTTTATTTTTTTTTTTTTGCAGTTTTTGCTGGGGCTGGGTTTGAACCTGCCACCACTGGCATATGAAACTGGAGCGCTACCCTTTTGAGCCACAGGTGCCGCCCTGGCTTCATTTCTTGAACAGAGGACACTGGAGGTTGATTTAGGAGTAGACAGGATGATCTGTTTGGCACGCTGGCTAGCAGATGTCAAAGAAATATTAGCACATCAATTAAGATGTTCAGGAGATAGTTGGATGTAGCGTATAGAAGAGGTATCTGACATGGGAGAACATGGGTTTGGAAGTTAGTTCATAAAAATAACACTTAAAATAGACTACTGGCTGTGATCACTGTGTCTGAGTGAAGAGAGGTGCAAATTTCCCTTTTGAATTTTTTTAATTGTTTGTGGTTAACTATATGATTTTACAAACTTTTGGGTGTAATTATGCTTCTACCATAGAAGTTCCTCCTCTTTCAGAAACAGTCATTTCTATCCCTGGTATTCCTCTCGTCCTGCTCTTATCGCGGCTGTCACAACCGCGAGCTGCATGACAATGACAAGTAGACACGGGCGAGACGCCGGCCCTAATTAGAGGCTTGATTGCTCTGCAGTGAAAAGGCCTGCGCTTGATTTGGACGGTTTTGGGCTGTCAGGTGAAATGAATCAAACACGTCTGCACTTTCATTTCAAAATGTGAAAACTGCGAATGTGCATTATTTATATTGTATTTCATAGCCATAATTAATTATGTGTCGTGGAAATGATGTCCCAAAGACAGCTGATTTTATGTTCAATCTGTATGTGCATTTGTAAAACTGATTTGTTCTCATTAAATTTTTTTAGGCGTTTATTTGAGCTAAACTCAGGAGGCCTTTTTGGATATAAAACTCACAAAATACAAAGGAAAAGTTTAATCTCGGGTTTGTGCTAGTAAACTATTCAATGCCGGAAGCATTGTACTCAATATTATTGTAATGAATATGGGTAGACCATAAAAATAAAGGAAGACGCACTTCCTTCTCCAAAAGTGCTTCTAGACTTGTTTGGAAGACTTGAGTATAAAAAAAAAATGAATACAGTGCAGTCTAAACTTCTATTACTTAGTAAAAGAACATGATGTTTTGTTGGTGAGATATTAAGCCTGTATAATGAGTTGACCAATTTTTCTTGTTAACCTATAGAAGCTTGAAAGACATTTTGCTTTTTAAAAAAACCCCTTGCCATTTCGTCCAACTTTTATTTTCTATACTTGCTATAAAATAATAAACCACTGATATTAAAGTTTTCAAAGATATTCTCTCAGGCGGTGTAAATATAGTATTTTTTTTCTTGTCAATGCCAGCGGTGAATTGATTTAATTTCAAGTAGACCCACAGTTGAACTGTAATGTTGAAAATGATTTGTACATCTCAAATTCACTATAATTAAATCTCTTTGTTGTAGTTGAATATAATTGCAGTCATTAAAGCATCATTTACCAAAAAGGTTGTTTTTGAAATCATTTTCATCTGTTTATATGGTAATAAATCCGTAAGTTCTCCATGACTCCATGAAAGTCATGCCACAATCAATCAGTAGGTTGATGTGATATGCTGGGTAGTTCTCAGATATGTTAGAGTTGATTTCAATATTATAATTAATAATATTACTATTAATATTAATCAATGAACATACAAAGCATAATTTTGTCTGAAAAATGTAGATTGGCTTCCGTAGGGCGGGAGTGGTGGATTCCTTCATTAGTGTTCCTTTGTTAATTTTCAACGTGATAATGATGGTGAGACCAGTTGATTCCTGTGTTTTATTTTGTCCAATTTCAGAGATGACTACCCTCAACAAGATGAAGCAATTATTTCTCTCTTTATTTGGTGTTTTCAGAGACCATTAAGCTTATTTTATCCTCATTGGAAAACAAAGCAATTTTCTATTCAAGGTATTTCTGATTCTCAACAACTCATTTTCATTTAGAAAATGAAATGAGGTTGTCTACAGAGAGCTGGCACGTAGGGGGGCAGTGAGCAGCGACGGGGCACTTGGGAACACCCCGCAAAGGAGCAAGAACTTTAGTGCAACTCTCACAGGAGCCCGAGGAGCCAGCACCGAGTAGGAGGAGACCAGAGTCCAGGAAAGTAAGGACATTCTGGAAAGACAGCAAGATCACATGCAATGGGGGAGTGGGCAAAATGAAGGAGCATTGAACTTAATATGGACGGAGGTGTTGACCTTCGCTGACTCATCACAGTGGTTGATGAAGGTGAAGCTAGATCAAAATGAGGTCAAAAGCAGGGAATACAGACAGCAGACAGGCCTAATATTTCATGAAATTCTATTTGGGTTCATGGGCTCTTGGCATAAACTAGGTGTTAAATAACTGGAAATTATTAGAATTATTATTATATGAGTAGAACAAGGGTGTATGCACAGCAGGAATCAGACTGCTTATGCTGGGCCTTCTCTATGTCACTTAGAGGCACATCAGGATATTAAAAATTAAAAAAATACGCATCTGGCCACTGTCTCTCTCTGCCTCCCTTTCTCATCCTGTTACATTAATTTAGGGCATGTGGAGATTCTGGAATTTCACAGAATAATTTTGCCTGAGAACTATTGATCACTTCTTATCTCTTCACCTTGGCAGAATTTACTCCACTATATAAAAGTTTTCTACTACTTTTTATTTACTCTAGCTTCATATAACTAATTAAATAATTTCTATTCACAAAGCAACATGAATAACATATCCTGGAGTGGACAGCCATGCATAAAGTTTTCCAGAAGAAATATTAGAATGTCTATAATTAGAAAGCTGTGAAATTATCGTTTGACTAATCTAATCAATAGCTTCTAAACTATGAATGCGGCAAAGTCCTTTTAGAAAGATTTAGTTTTAATTCTAATTTTAGTTTTAGAACTCATCAACAGAGTAAAAAGTAGAAAGATTATGACAGATGACAGAATTTTCAAATTAAAATCAAGGGACAGAATTTCATTTTATTTGTTTTCATGTGAAGTTTATTATTTTTGAGGCTACAAAACAGCTTATTATAAAAATAGTAGGTCTATTTTTCTTCTAACAGGACACATTTTTGTGAGTGATAAAAAAAGAAAATAGTGATTTGACATTGCTAGATTTTTATTTGTGGAAGTAATTGCCATGCCTCAGAGTGTTTAGTGCTAAGACCCTCTGGTGTGGCTGCCTGCGACGGGCCACTTGGGTAGGCTGCGCTGCCTGAGTGTCTACTTTGTGTCAACTCAGCTTTCATCCCGTTTCTTCCAGGGAATCCCATTCCAATCATGAGTGAGTCGTGGGAATTGAGATTCAGATGGGAAGGAGAGGCTTTGCATCACACACTGCAGAGCTCTGGTGTCAACTCACACTGGCTCACAGGTGCCGGCCACGCACATCTTTTTCCGTGTCCAGTGATGTGAACATTGGGAACTCAAACTCAGCCAAGTGGGGGTATTTACAGCCTGAAAACCGGCAGTACTGCGAATCAGAACTTAATCTCTGTGGAACACCGACTCACGGACACACCTGCCATTGCCGTCAGGCACGGTTGCTGTTCCCAGACTCTTTTCTCTCCTCCAGTTACTTTATTTTTCTTTTCACTTTCTCTGCAAGCTTTTCATTCTCCACTAAACTAATAGCTCATAATACCTTTTCTCTACAATACCTATTTTTCCACAATTACTTTCTGTAATAGATTTTAGTTCTTTTATAGCAGTTTTACGTTTAGAGGAAAATTGAGCAGTCAGCACAGAGTTCTCATGGAGATTGGGTCTCTACATACAGACAGCCTTCCCCCACACACAGCGTCCTGCACCAGAGGGGACAGCTGTCCCTGCCGAAGGACCAGCCCCGGCCCACCATTGTCACTACAGTCCACGGTTACATCAGCGTTCACTCTTGGTGAATACTCCCAGTATTATAAAAAATAACTGGAAATGGAGATCAAAGTAAATGTAAAATTATAAAAATTTTGGGAAATAGCATATAAAATTCTTGAGGTCCAGGGCTAAAGAGTTTGTATACTTGACACCAAAAGCAAGATCCTTAAAAGAAATCATCAATGGATTGTTCTTTACCAATTGATGAATGACACCTTATCAGATAAACAGTTTTTATTTGTGGAAAGTCATGTAAAGAGGGTGTAAGAAGCTACAAATAAAGAGAAAATATTTATAAACCACACATCTGATAAAAAACTAGACTATATTCAAATAACTGTCTAAGCTCAAGTGAAAATCAAACACTCCAATTACAGATGGGCAAAAGCCATGGAGAGACGTTTTGCTGAATTGGGTCTACATATACTAAATGAGCCTTGAGAAGACACTCCATATTCTTATTCATCAGACAAATGGAAGTTGATCCTATAATGAAATAGCACTATGCATTTATCTGAATGGCTAAAACCAAGAAAAAAAATAATGCCAATACCAAATGCTGGTAAGAAAAAGTGAAACGAAATCTCTCTCCCCTGGTGCTGTTGAGAACGTAGGACGATTCTGGAAAGTAAGGACAGTCTCATAAGAAACTAAACACGCAATTACCATATGATCCAGAAAAATTACCCTCTGAGGCAGTTATCCTGAAGTAAATGAAATTTATGTTTGTGTGAACACCCATACGAAATGTTAAAGTGCCTTTCTTTGTAATAGCTCAAAACTAGAATCTGCGAGCAGGTGAATGATTAAACAGTTCGTGGTACATACACATGTGGAATATTATTCAGCAACAAAAATGAATGAGTTACGGTCATGACAACTTGGATGAATCTCTAGGTAACTACGCTGAGTGGAAAACCCAAATGCTGTGCGTTGCCCAATTCCGTTACAGAACATTCTGGAAATGACAAAGTTTGTTAAATGACGGTAGAACAGTGGTTATTGGGGTTTGAGACTGGATGTGGGGAGGTGGGTGAGCTTATAAAAGGGCATAACCAAGGCTCTTTGTGGTAATAAAACATTCATTTCAGACTGTGGCAGATGGATGAACCCACAATGATAAAACTGAATAGAACTAAATACACCCACCATATGCATAGTGAAAGGCAAACTGGGGAAATCCCAGTAAGATGGGGGAATTTTATCAATGTCAAACATGTTGATAAGATGTTTGGTTGTGATATTATGCTATCATTTTTGTGTAATGTTAATATTGGGGAAAATTGGATAAAATGTATACAGGATCCCTTTTGTGTGATTTCTTAGGTAGGACTGTGTGTAAATCTACAGTTACCCCAATCAAATTTTCTGCTAATAATAGTTAATTTCCTTATAATATTCTGACCACATAGAGACGTTTGTCCTGTTTGTGTTTTTCCACCAACAATCTGCGACATTGTGTGTGGAGCGTCGCGCTCTCAGGATCCAGAGAAGGGGACTCGCCACATCCAAAGTTGCGTGGGGACAATTCTTCTGCCACTGTGTAATCTGAAGATTTAAAATTATTCACAATTTTTAAAATATGCTTTTTAAATATTTGGATCTACATAATCATAATACCACTATTCTCTCTGGAGGTTGTTTTTGAAATAATCTCTGGCAAAATCACTTCCAAGACTACTGTACTAAACACGTGAATTTGGCTTAAAATCAAGATTTTCACTTTATTATCCCTCTTGGGATAACACTACACACCTCCTGTCTCTCTCTCTCTCACGCCAACTTGGCAGTTGGTACTTGGATTTCCTTAACTCATTGGTAACGCTCTTAGAGATCTCACACGCCTATACTGACCAGAACTAAAACTTGTGGATATAGCCATTTTTCCAACTTCAGTTTTTGTTCTCATTGTGTTTAGTTTCTTGACCATCCCACAAATCAGAGGTAAAGCCTTTCGAACATTTTTCTCCACCCCTCTTGGCTATTCACTACGTTGTATTGGTAATTCCTTAGATCTCCTCCATATTGTTCCAATTTGGGGGGTTCTCAGATAAAATGTGTCCTGGCAGATATTTTTATTAAATATTATTAATCTGTCCTGTCAGTATTTTTATCCTCCCTTTATAAATAGGAAAACTGAAATTCTGAATAATTTCTTAACGTAGTAAGCGAGGTGGCATGACTTGCATTCCAAGTATTAGGTTTCTATTTTTTTTCTTTTACAACTGTAGCTTTTATTTATTAACCTCATCAAGGTCATTCATAGGAAATAGTTTGAAATTTACTATTGAATTCAATAGTATGTGATATTTAGCCTTAGTTTAATACGTGCATATACCACTTTAATCTCAATATAGCAGACTTTTACTGAGTTTTGCCTTTAAAATTTCAGACATTCTCACCTAATGGGCTTAATGCAATGGCACATTTCAAAACTGTTAAGAAATGAGTCTGATTGTGATGGATGTGTTACTTAGTTCAATGTTAGCATTTCACATTGTATATCAAAGCAGCACCGTGAACCCCATAAATGCATCAATGCACAAAGCTATAATTCAACAAAAAATAATAAAAAAAATTCAAAGACAAGAATCTGTTTTTTGAGGCTAAGTATTGGGAACATAGAAATGATCAACAAGCATTTGGCATTAGTATCAAGGTGATGTGGAGAAAAAGTTCTGAAATGTGACTTATTGGAGTGAATCCTAAATACTTGATAATATTAATTGAGCTGAATTGAGAGGTATTCGGATTCTAGAGTGTCTTTCCTGTGACAATCACAGTTGCTGGAGTGAAGTAAAACCTGCCCCAGTGAGTAGGTGGACTAAGTTCTCAGAGTCTCTGGTCGCAGCCTCTGTTTCCAGCCTCCAAGTCAAGCCCTTCATTATTAACAGTGTAATCCAGGATGATTAAAATAAAAAAGGACAGGGTTTTCTTAAGCTTTACTTCCTCACTGACATATGAATCTTGGAAAATGTCTTCTAAAAGTGGCGTTTTAAGATCATACTCCCTAAGATGTTGACAAATAGATTAATTAGTTCTGGAAAGCCTCTGGTGAGGCCCGAGTCTCCAGAGTGTGCGGGAACGGCTGGATGCACGCTGACAGAGCGGACAGATAAACGCATGAGCCTCCAAGACTAATTTTCTGATGGAGAATGCAGCATTAAGTAGTTTAAAGCAAATTTACTTGGAGGTAAGATTGAGAAAAACAAATTATGCTAACTGCCTTGAATACTGTGTACTCAGCGCTGACGGCTTCCTCATTTGTTTAATCTTCTCACATTTTACATCTTGGTTGCAGGTACATTTGTTTTCTTTTCTGGGCTCTTAACACCTCCCTGCTGATAATGTCATCCTGGGGAAGGAAAGCCGATTGCTCTCCCTTTGCGTGGGAATGAAGTCAGCCGGGCAGGCGGATTTATACACCCCAGCCTGCTGCAGGTCCTTTCTGCTTACCCTCCATTACAGCATCCTAGATTGAAGAGGTCAACATGCAGAGAACCTGGAGTTTGAAGGAGCACACTATCCACTATTGCATTTTAAATATGCTATGTACTATGCACTTTGCTCAGCTCTCCACGTGAGCCTCGGGGAATCTCTCCTCGGGTGTGTAGGAAGGGAGATTTCTTTCCTCACCGTGCCTAGGTTCATGGCTGAGGCATCTGTAGCAAAAGACAGATTGACAACAAGAACACCGTGCACATTTATTTTATGTAACTTTCATATGACACGAGAAACTTCATAGGGAAATGAGGACCCCAGAAACTGGGAAGTCGGTGTATTTTTATGCTGGGTTTGATAAAGAAACACAATTAGACAAGGAGATGTGATCTCCTGGTAGTGATCTGGGGAAATAGCAAGACCTGCTTGTCGGCCTGCTCTGTGTCCTGGCCTTCAGGGTAGCACCATTCCTTTTCTGTGGGTACAGGATGGGCACCTCTCACAGGAGAGTCGTATGTCCTGCTTCAGAGAAAGGTCAATTTTTTAGTAACCTGCTTCAGAGGAAGCAGAGAGCTTCCTGCTTCAGCTACTTTCTCAAATATCCAGTTGCCATATTTGGGGGTGGCATGTCCCGAACCCCACTGAGCTCTAGCTTTGCATCTGTGGGATATAAAAGAATGTTTCTGACCTAGCCTTGGCCACCAGGGACACATGAGCTGGGGAATGGGCCCTCGTCTGCTTTGACTTCTTCATCTGTAAAAATGGAGCCATAATAGTAACTCACAGGGCTTTTATTACCTAAATTAAAGAAAATAAGAGATAGGAATGCATGTAGTCCGGAATCTGGCTTATGTAACTCTCTAAAGCTATAGTGTCTTCTAGCAACTATATATAATTTAAAAATTTAGATATGTGCAAACAATGCATAATAATTGTGTAAATTAGCATTTATGTATCCCTCACCTCTGCCCTTCCTCTGATGACAGCACCTCCTTCTCTTCTATCGGAATCACTGTTTCCCTGAATGTGGAATTGATCAAGCCCTCGCTCTTGTCCATAGGCCAGTACACGTGCAGGAAGGCAGTGTGGCTGCCCCTGGATTGAATTTTGCATAAGCGAAATGACATTTTATTTGTTCTTTTTACAACTGGAATTTTTGCCCTTGATTCTGCATTACAAGATAATAATTGCAATGGAAAAAAAAATGGAAAAACCCTAGTGAGGTACGGGGCATTGTGAATCCCATGGCTGAGGGAAGAGGGCTCAGTGAAATGTTAAGAAGTGGCAGAGGAGCCCCCCACTGAGAGTCACCACTGAGCCCCCGTGGTTGATCAAGGAACCGTCGACGTGGCGTTGGTGCTGGGATCCAACGGTCTGTTACATTCCACCAAAAATCTGTTTTTAAATTTCTCGGGCCTTGCTTTGAACTTGCATGTCAAGTTTTATGGAGTTTGTGTCTTTATGCTATCGAGTGTTAAAATCGGTTAGTTGGATGTAATTCCCACTTTCATTGTTTTGTTCTTTCACGTACAGTCATGCATTGCTTAGAGACAGGATATGTTCTCATAAACGTGTTGTCAGGCAATTTTGTACGTATGTGGACTTTTATGCAGTGTGCTGCTTACACAAGGCTGGATGGTACAGACTCCCACGCACCTTGGCTGAATGGTGAGCCTACTGCTCCCGGGCTACAGATCTGAACAGCATGTTGCTCTACTGAACGCTGTAGGTGATTGTAACAAAAATCACTTGATCGGAATTTCTCAGCTCCACTGTAATCTTACGGGACTACTATTATGTTTGAGGGTCGTTGTTGGTCAGAGTATAGCTACGTGGTGCATGACTATAGTGTATCAAAATTTCATCATTTTCTCCACAAAACTTTGGCCTATTTCAAGATTTATTTTCATCTTACAAGGGTACATGTGAATCTTTCTAAATGTGAAATATAAATGTCTTGACACAATAACTAAGAAAATGACATGAAGGATACGTTAACTAGTTTGGTGAAAATATTTCAGATTGTATATAGAACCAGCACACTGTACCCCCATGACTACATTAATGTACACAGCTATGATTTAATAAAAAACGAACAAACAAAAAAACCCAGCCCCAGCCAAAAAAAATAAAAGAGTGAGACTCTGTCTCCACACACAAAAAAAGCAAATTAAAACAAATAAAGACAAGCTTCACTTATTATAAAATAAAATAAAATTTATATTGTAATTGGTATCTTTTTGTTACATTTTCCAATACTTATGTATAGATTTTATATAGTGATTTTAGTTCCAACTTATAGTTTCACTCATTAATTCTTCTATTTATGTAAATGATGCTGATTTTTATTTTTATTTCAAATATCTGTACTTTTCTTTCCTGCATTGACAGGAACCTTTGGGACAAGGTTGACTGAACTGCTATTAAAGGGATTGATCACTTGTTTCTGATTGTAATGATTTAACCATCAAGCAGGATAATTGTTGTAGGATTATCGTTTTCAGAAAGTCATTTTATACCAGTTTTCTGAAAGTTTTTATTATGAGTGGATATTGAATTGTGTCAATAATTTTTCTGCCTCTAATGAGATGGTCCTGGGATTTAACTTCTTTTGTATGTCCATGTTGTAGAATTCATTAATTGATTTGTCTGTTAATTTTTCTATTAAACCTTTCTTACTGTTTTAGCTTCTTCATACATTGTTGGATTTGGTGTGTGACTTATCTCAGGGTCTGGTGTGTAATATTGTTGCACGATGCCCCCAGAGGAGGTTCACCGGCCTTTCTTCTTGTATGGAGCTTGCCAGTGTCCATGTTGTAAGCTTGTGCTGAACACAATTGTACAGTGTTTTGTTCCACCTTAAAATGGTTTATGGAAGATGCGCTTTATCCTTGCATGTTTCATAGAACATTCAGTAAACCTTCTGGGCCTGATGCTTTCTTTGGAGAAAGAGTTTGCCTACTGGTTAAGTTCTGACAGTGATTATGGAACTGTGCATGGGTCTGCTGATTCTTCTTGAGTCTTTATTTTTCAACTTTCCACTCTGTGGCAAGGTTCAAGTTGGGTCATTGTTTTTATTGCCCCCTTGCAGTCAAGACTCCCCCCTTCTGAGTTTGGGTTTATTTTCAGAGAGGCCTTCTAGTTCACCCTATCCCTGAACAAACCTGGCCTTGTCTCCTGGCTCCACAACCCACAGACTGCCAAACCCAAAGTTTAAATCTATCTGGCTCAGCAAACATCTTCGAGGGAAAAGTTATTAGTAATTTCCATGCTGTGCCTGCCTCTGTGAAGTTATACTTTCACTTTGTTTGGGCCTTTTGAGTATTCCTTAATTTATTTATTTATTTTTGACAGGAAGGTAAGGACATTTATATAGATTTTTTCCATTTTATTCAACATTTTTAGTTTTTAGCCAAAGAATGGTTCAAGTACCTAGACATACATGCCACCAGAGATAAAGGCCTCTTTCCTTGTCAGTGGAAACATTTATTAAATTCTTTATGTGTTTTAGAATCTACTTCTCTAATTTTGACTTCTTTAATTATTTCTTTTTCTCCAGAAAATACCTTAGCAATTTCTCAGGCTGTCTCAACATATGAACTCCTATATCCTGTGTTTTTGATGAATTTAGAGCAAGGATATTAATTGTGGAAACATTAATTGGGGTTTTCCTTCCTGGTAGGCATGAGGGTGGGTCCTGGCAATGCTGTGAAGAGTAAGTTGTCACAGAGCCTGGGTGAACCTCAGAGCAGGGATTGCTGGTCTCCAGGAAAAGTGAGCCCAGGGAAGGAGGCCTGGGCTGCAGTGGGGAAGTCTCCAGACAGATGATTTCATATTTAAAGAAGGAATAAAAATAAATTATTTAAAGTGAAATGCTTACGTATGGTCTATTAGCCTGGTCACATGGAACTTATTTAAGTCAATCCGATTAAATCCTTTCATTTCAAACCTTTTTATTATTCTTTTTCTGGAGCAAACCTCTAAATGCATTTTCAGACTTGCTTTCATTTTTCACACACTCAGCCTAATGTCACAAGTATACTCTCAAATAATTTTAGATACATGGACATTTAAAGAAAATGCTCTCACTGGACGTTTGATTTTGTTGCTTATAACTTGGTCACAGGCAGATGTGATGGGGGTGACTGTGGGGGAAAGAACCAAGCAGGAGACTCTGGTGAGACGACCTGACCCCCGTGCTCCCCCCTCACCGATTAGTCGACATCCACCCACTTTGAGCCTGGGTGTCCTAGGGAGAAGAAGCATCAATAAATTTCCACCCACAGTTGTGATTAGAATAAAAATTATGAAAATGTGATACTAAAATGATGCTTTTAAATTTTTAATCAATTCATTTCTCTCTTCTATTTAAAATTCTTCCATGTCATGTCATTTTACTTGGAATAAAACTCAACACCCTTACCAGCTCCATAAATAATCTTCCCAGGCCCTTCATTTCTTGACAACCCTTCTCTGCCACTGTCTGGCTGCTCTTTGGGGCCCCAGCCACATTGAGCTCCCTGGGGGTCCAAACAACACCACGCTGTCTCACCTGGGGGCTGCACAACTGCTATTCCGTCTGGCTGGATGTCTCCTCCTCACTCAGCCCCATCTCTGGGGCCCCAACTCAGGTACTACCCTGAGAGAGTCCTTGACCGTGCTGTCTGAAGGAGTCTTCCCCCGCACTCCCGAGGTACGGACTCACAGCCTGCAGGTCATGCATCATACCTTGTGATTGTGGGTCCACAATTCTTTCTGTAGGTACTTTCTGGCTGACTCCAGCTAGAATACAGGCCTCTGGGACGAGGTCCTTACCTGCCTCACTACTCCTGGGTGCTCTTAACCAGCCTCTGCACCTACAAGGCAGTCAGTAAGGACATTTTGAATAGATGAATAACTATTTGGGTATGGGTGTACATTGAAAAGTCTAAGTGTTATTCACACACATGACATTTTGACTACACTTCTTACAGTTTGTTTTTTACATGGCCTGAGTTTGTCAGAAAAGTAAAATTATACTGCCAATCAGATCCCAGGTTTGAGGTTCTAAGTGGGAAAGGCACCCTGTGGACGCCACTCCAGTGACAGCCCAGAACCTGCTCCTCCAGGCAAGGCTCGAAACCAGCCCTCTGCTCTGACAGGTGAGCATCTCCAGCCACTTTCCAGCAAATAGAGACAGCGTGGCCAGCAGTGGCTTCCGTGCTTTTTTTGAACTCTAAATTCAAAGTGCATTTTGAGAATGGACACTGACATGACGTCTGTGTGACAGCGGGTGTGTGAAATCTCAGCTGAGTCAGGCACAGAAGCCCAGTGACAGCCAAGGAAGGTTGTCGGAGGCGAGACTCCCCTCTGTGTAAGTGCTTTAGAGGCACGCTGAGCATTTCCCGGACACTCCAAAGTCCCTCTAGTGCTGGCCATTGCCTTTCCTGGCATAGTCATGAAGCCTCAGGCACGTTGCTGACTCAGATTGTGAGCACTGTACCACCCACAGCCATGTGGCACCTGACCATTTACACACATCTCTGAAATATTGTCATCATTGGTTCTTTCAGCAGTGAGGTCAAGTCCAGCATGTAGCTTCTCCCCACAGGTGTCAGGTGACACAGAAACACAAAGGGCACCCAAAGGACGTAGTGTTTGGATGCATTGATCAGAGAAGGTTCAACATGTCAAGTGACCATGAACCCTGGGGCAGCACCATCCACCTGTGCAGTTCCAGAAGGCATCACGCTCTTCCACTCATCAAAAACATGGCATCTTGGAGTCCCAACAGGACTAATAATTTTGTTATTGAGCATGGATTTGCTTCTCACACATTTATCTTGGCTCCACCATCACTTCTCATGCACAATACGATGGAGGAAGAGTGGGAACACTGTTACAGACATTAAGGGCCTATTTTAAGACTCTCAGCCTTTGATCAAAAATTACCTTTCTTTACCTGCAAAGGCTGTCTTTGGTGTTTACTTAGAGTAGAAAACACAAGGTCTAGTGAAGGAGGAGGCGTGTCTGCCAGTGTGGGTAAGTATCCAGATCTACTGGGGATGTAAGGAAGACCAGTGTGCAAACCAGACCACCCCGCATCCTTGGACGTGAGCTGAGGGGGCACCTTCCCGTGCCCACTACCCTCCCCACACATCCTGAAACTCTTTGTGGCACATACCAAGACTCTGCTGCTCCGTGAAGCTCTTCTACAACATGCTGCCCCCCAAACTTGGCCTAGTCTGGGTTTTTTATAACTCCAAACACCACGACGTTTGAATGGTATTTTAGATATACTTCAGTTAACTTTTCTTATAAGGCAGAACACTTCTCTGCCTTACACCTGTCAGTTGGGTTTTCTTGTCTCTGCATGAACATGTCCAGAAATAGAGAGTTTATGTCTTCCATTTTTCTGGAATATTCTTTCAGCTTCTCATTCCTGTGCGGTTCTTCTATTGTCAGGATGTTTGAAGACAGATGGTGTCGCAGTTAACCACATGGGCTCCAGAGCCAGATGACCTGGGTTTGAGCCAGGGCTGGGCTCATTAGCTGTGTGACCTTGTTCACAGTACTTAGCCTCTCGATAACTCAGTTTTTTCATGTAGAAATGAAAACAAAATCATCGTAATAATACAGAACTCAGAGGTTTTAATAAGCATGGTGGGCTTGCGATATGACCCATGCGTGGAACTGCTGCTATTCTTACTTTTTATCAAACACATCTTTTGTATCCCCACAGGACTCAGTATATTGACATCAAACTCAAAGCAAAACATAAAATAAATGCATATAACTTATGCTGTGAGATGTTACAGGCAAAGCTATAGTATAAACATTAAATGGCATATGTTCTGAGCTTCATTAACTCAGCTTTGCCTTTGGCCATGCACGCCCCTCAGCTCATCCACAGAACATTGTGCTTTGGGTGCAGAAGATCCCAGGGTTTCTCTCTGTCTTGATGGACAGTGAGTGCTTGCCAGGTGCTAAGGCTTCAGAGCAGCTCTGATGAAGCCTTGTGGAATGGGTGGATTTCACACAGTATACCAGGGCAGAGTACACTCAGCTCATTAGCTTGAGCAGAGCACCTGACCCGGCTCTATTCTCACAACTCCAGGGTGGTCAGTCTTGAACGGAGGTGTGATGGAGAGTGAGGGGCGTCCACTGTCAGGAAGAGAGTATCCCACAAGCGCCTTACCCAACAGCAGCACCATATCCTCACATTATCAGTGGTCTGGGAACAAGTTTCAGAACCAGGACAGCAGCTCAACAACATTGTTTGGGTCTCAAGTTTTATTTTCATCCTCATCTCTGCCACATTAGCAAATGAGTCTCTGCTCTGGCTGTAAGAGAAACGCAGAGTTCCAGACAGCAGACAGAGAAAGCGTGACATCCCACAAACAAGAGGGGAGTGAGTGCTTTCTTCCCTTTGATAATTTTTATGAATAAGGAAAAAAATGCCACTATATCCACCATCCACATTAAGACCTTACAGGTAGGATTGAGCCAAATTTAGTAAACAGGAGTAAATATGTATTTGCTCAATTAGAATGTACATTTTAATGGGAGAGTAATTGGTGTGACCACACTATGGTGCATCTTACAAGGATACATGTGAAATTCACTAGGTGTAGAATATAAATGTCGTAACACAACAACTAAGAAAATGCTGTGAAGGCTATGTGGACCAGTTTGATGAGAGCATTTCAAATTGTATGTAAAATAAGCACATTGTACCCCATGATTGCATTAATGTACACAGCTATGATTTGATAACTATATAAAAAATGCAAACATTTGGTTTCAGCAGGTTTCATACTCAGTACATTATAGGACAGAAAATTTCCATATCACTGCACACTCTATGTAAGAGGATTTCAAACTATTTTTATGCTGTTTGGCAGCCTTATAATAAAGTTATTCTCTGAACCTCTTGACACATTTATCAACCTTGACTCATATTACTGCAAATATTTCAGAATCCTCCTGGATGGCGCTTTCCCTGTGAGTCTCTCCGTGTAAAACCTTCACTTGTTCCCGCATCTACATACATCCTATCACCTTTGTTCAACCCTCAAACTTTTCTTCATTACTGTACATGGAGAGTGCTGAGTCCCATCACATCTTATTAAGAACTAATGAAGCTCTCCCAGACTTAATTTTAGGATTCAGCAGCTGTCCAGATTCCCCTGGATCAGCGTTTGCTTTTGCCGTCCTGAGCTGTGGTGATTTCTCCTCACAACAGCAAATTTGGTAGCTAACGATCGCCTGAAGCTCCTTCCCGCCACAGGATCCGGCTCCATTCACAGCAGAGTCCCCTTTGCACACCATCCGGACGTCGACGCCTCCATCCAGGTACCTCAAGGTCAGTGAACACATCAGTCAAATCTCATCTTTTACCCATCAGGAGTAGAAACGAGGCTGCGAATGCATCCAAATAGCAAACACTTTTTCCCATCCTCTTTTTTATTTTTATTTTTGGTTGTTTTCAGTGGCTGTTTTAAGAGCACACTGCATCTCCTTTGGGGAATAAATTCAATGTGATAAGGATAATTAAATATGTTTTCCCAGTTTCTGGGTTTTAAGTTCTATTTCATAACATAGATTTGCTGTCTCATAAAAGGAGGTACTGATGATGACGATAATAGCAACATTACGGGCAGCAGCAGCGCTCACAGACCTACTGTTTGCAAAGTGATTTGGAAAAATTTACCAGCCCCTTTTATAGAATCAGTAGATGTCAGGTACGAGCCAGGTTTTTACCTTTCTTTCATTTTTATATAGGCACTAACTCTTTTTTTTTTTTTTTTATTTTATTTTTTAATTTTATTGAATGGTAACTATGTACATTAATGCCCTTCTGGGGTACAGTGTGGGGTTTTCGCATGCAATCCGAAATACTTCCATCAAACTGATCAACACAGCCTTCATGTCATTTTCTCAGTTATAGTTTTAAAACACTCTGATTCTACTCTTAGAGAGTTTCACTTGTACCCCTGTAGGAAATACCTCAAAAATGGTCCCTCCAATCCCCCTCCCTCCACCCATTCCCCCCTCCCTTCTCCCTCCAAATCGCACACTTTAAATGGGTGAATTGTATGGTATGTGAATTACATCTATATAAGTCTGTTTAAACTAAGTGAGTAATTGCTCTCAGTTCCAAAGTTTAAACAGAATGCAGCTAGTCTCTGTTCAGGGTAGCTTAAGTAATATTCATTCCTAACTTTGTCTTCAATTGGAAGCTCAACAGGTAAAAAGAAAAGAAAGAAAGAAAGTCAAGAGGATCTGACAAGTGTTTGTGGTGCCTCTTCTAGGGTGACCACAACAGCTAGGCCCAGATCAGGTCTTTCTCCCTGAGCCCCTCCTGTTCATGAGGCTGATCCCAAGAGAGAGAAGGCAGAAGCTACAGGTCTCTGCAGGATCCTGTTACAAATTCCATGGTGTCATTTCCACCACAGTCTATTGATCAAAGGAGTCACTAGCCAGGCCAGATTTAAGGGGAAAGGAACCAGACACCTTCAAGAGAGACCAGAGAGAGGGAGCCCTAAGGAGAAGGGGAAACTTGTTATAATGGGGAGGTGACAGTCGTGTATCTTTATACATGTGATGCTTTGATACAGGCATGAAAAACATTCTTAATTCCTTCTCCTAGTTCCTCACACACTACTTACACATCAATTCACTCTAACAGGAGGGACTAGGTATAAGAGTTGCCAAATATTAAACTTCACCTTCTTAAATTCCCTTTTTGAATAGTTTGAATAGGACCTGAGTCCTTCTCAGGTTCAGTAATGAAACCTATCTATAGTCACAGGTAAAAAACAGGGTTGATTTTTGAATCATGACAAGACAGCAAGTTTGAAAAACAGTTTGCATGGAAAGAGGAAATAAGCCAATTTTGCATTTGTATAGTCAAAGTCTGGAGTACCCAGTTCCTAAAAGTTCACTGGCAGATATTTATATATAGGCACGCCATGGGTTTTGAAAAAGATAGTTTCTGTAGATTTGTTCTTAAGTAGAATTTGCATGTAAGGTGGAGCAGGTACACATACCTGATACTCCTAATAGTCTCCATCTGTAAGCGCGAGTCCTACATCACATAGATGCTTTTAACTCTGAGACTTAGGTATTTAATGAAGTAGATACAGTAGATACTTACATAATTCTTCCATATTATATCAATTAGAAAGGCTCAGTGAGATAAAGTATTATATGTCATATACACGTAGTACATAGTATCTAACACATAAAAATAATAATAACAAAATATATTAATAATTATGGCTATCAGCAATATATATCCCTTTCTTAAATGACCTTATTTTCCATATTCTACCTCTAACTATTAGAGCTTAGGTTTTCAATCTTTTTTTAATCTCATGACACACATAAAGTTAAACTTCCATGGCACACTTAAATTATGTTTTGATTTTAAAAAAGTGTAAAAAAACAATATACTAATTGTTCTTTGCACTTCTTTTGAAAATAACTTAAATACTAAAGGGCTTGTCCAAGGATGGGGTGATCTTTAAAAATTTTCACAGCACACCTAAGATCCCCTCATGGCTCCCCAGGGGCGTGGCACAGGCACACAGGTTGAAAATCACTGCTCTGGAGCGTGAACACCGCGAGAGCAGAAATTTGTATACTCAGGGCCAAGTGCTCCGTAACTACGTATTGAATAAATCAACTAATATTGGTGAGTTTGGTGTTTTTATCTTACATTTTAAAATTTGTTTTACAAAATTAAGATTATGGGTCACATAAATGTCTATATCCTGCTTTTTACTATACAAGCAACATTCCTTTTCAACACAGCGTTCTTTAAAGCCTGACTTTTTCATGACTGGATAATAATATTCTGTAATCAGGAAAAAAACATTTTTAATATCTAATTCCTATTATTGGTTTCTTAGGCTATTTCTAATTTAATAGTATTATAAATTATACTGTAACAAAGCCACAATTTTTAAATTTATGTGTAATTCTCAAGATAATTTTATAAGAATTAATGGCACAATTTTAGAACTGTTTGCATGTGTTGATTAGTTGTCATCAGATATTTTTATCGACTGAGTTGCAAATGAGGGTATGTCTTTCATTTTACCTTTGGCAACACTGGGTACTAGAATTTTTTAATAAATTGCAAATTCACCTATTCCATGAGAAATTTCCTTACTATAGTTTTGTATTTCTTTAAATTGTCATTACAAAATGTAACATAGATGAACACCTTCTGCAAACAGAGTCACCTTTAGAACTCTTCTCCACTTGGAATTTCGCAAATGGTAATTTACTAAGAGTTCCCATCCCGGGATTCCACTGAAGCAGAGCAATTCGTTCTGTGTAAGTAATTCTCTTCATAGGAAGAGAAGAAACTGTGATTATCAACCGAGCCAGTGGTTTGGTAAGAAGTTGGTGAGGTGATGTGAATTCCTACGAGAGATTCTACCCCACCACCCTCTGTCCAGTGTTGTTACTGACTTTTTCTCGTCGATAATCACATACTCTCATTTACCACCCAGAGCTTCCCACAAGCCACATTGAGCTTCACCTGCCACTCTCTGTTCCCGAAAGTCCTCTGGCTCATTTTCATATCCATGCTGAATTAGGTTCCCCACCAGTCGTGATGCACCGTGGCTATTCCCATGGAGCTCTGACCTTTGGTGGACGGCTGACTCCCCTAGTAGACACCTCTGCCTCTACTTACCCTCATGTCCCCAGTTCCCAATTTGCAGTCTGCTGGAAGTTTTCCATATTTCTCACTGTCTTCACATAATCAGAAACTTAATAATCCTCAGACCTGTTATTCACTCACCTTTCCCTGTGATTAAACTACTCACAATAACTAACATAATTCTTGTTTATATATTGAAGGCAAGGAGTTCAGAAACAGTGTATCTAAATACTTGAGAGAAAAGAACAAGAAAATACCCTGTTCCTGGGCTCTGTACCTCTGACAGATTACTAAAGGGCTTGTCCAAGGATGGGGTGAGTGCCCTTTTCAATGAGAGAAGTAATACCTGAATGTATTTTTACAAAGCATGGGGCATAGAATGACAGAATATTGAGGTTCCCCCTGTTCAATGGGATTGATTTTTTTTAAATTGTCTTTGAGGAGATAAATAGCTGTACCTGAATTATATACATAGAATGTCCTTTCAGTAAAGATTTCAGACATGTGGGTACTTTTAAATGAGAGAAGATTATTATTCAAATATACGCATCCTTATATCTATACCTTCAAGAAATGAGAAGGGGAAAAGAAGACAGCTACGAGATACTAATAACTGGAACACTGCAGAAGTCTTCGGGCATAGAACAAGAGAGTTGGTTTTGAAGTCCTTTTGAACAGAATTATGAGTATAGAATTATGTTCTCGGTGTTTACTTTTTCCACACACCCAGTGAACCTGGCAAGCCTATTGTAATTAAAAATTACAATTTAGAGCTGGAGCAAAATGGAATGGTTGAATGAAGACACACCCAGGCTGCAGGCAGTCCAGTCTGCTCTATTGTGTTTTTTTCATGATTTGCTAATCCAGTTGCACATTTAAGAAACTTAAACATTTTTAAAACTGAAAGAACTCAAGAGAGAAATGTTTTTCATTTATGGGCCTTTGCTATCTCCAAAGAAAAGCAAAACTCTCCTGCCAAAGGAAAATGTTTTTGTCGTATTTTAGTTTTATCGTTACATGTGGGTGGGAGGATGGAAGGAACCCAAATGTTTCTTGTCATAGTTTATTTTTCACCTTTGTTTTAAATACTGCCATTGAGATCAGGGGCCAGGAGGGGGAGACATTAATATGAAGATTGTAACATAGATCTTTTTTGGGTATTTCTTTTGTTCTTGGTTCAGTTTCTACCATGTTAGACTGGGGAGTATTGCTGAGGAGGCCACACAATGGAGGGTTATAAAAGTCAAGAATCTTTGTTTTCAGTGATAATCTTATAACAAATGGGAGCCAGGTGTACAATATTTGAGTTGGCTGCCTTTCAGGGTTTTTATTTATTTTTCTTTGGATATGCAACAGCAAGGCAGACTGAAATGAAAATGCAATCTTGCAGTGCCTATTTTGGGTGGTGTTTGAAATTGTTAAGTAATTACAAGAAATTGTAAGGAAAATATGAATAAAAATTCAAGGGCTTGGAATAACACTGAATTTTGGAATCCATCCAAATACAATAAGTCTTTTTTCCCCAATTATTCAGATTACATGACATCATCCTCTTTGTTAGTCCAAGACCACCCATCTAGTTTCACCTCCTTCAAACATGCATTGTAATGTGTAACTGACAGTGTTCATGGATTACAGGGCCGAAGAAATGGAGGAACTAAAAATGGTCTAATTGTTTTTTCTTTCTTTTTTTTTTTACATGTATGCCTATTTTATTTTCATTATTTTTAGTTGACAAATAGCAACTATATATTTATGAGAGTAAAATGTGATGTCTTGATATACGTATACATTGTGGGATAATTAAACTGAGATTATTAACATACCCATCACCTCACATACTCTTCATTTTTCTGTATTGAGAGCACTTGAAATTTACCCTCAGCACTTTTGAAATATACATTATATTTAACTATAATAGCCATGCTGTGCAATATACCTCAAAAATTTATTCCTTCTAACTCAAAATGTGTAGCCTTTGACCAGCATCACCTCAATACACACCACTCCAGCCTCTAGTACTGTCTAATTTTGTGAATTGGACTTTATTAGCTTTCACATTTGTGCAAAATCATGCATTTTTCTGTGCCTGGTTTATTTCACTGACCATAGTGTCCTGCAGGTTATCACAGATGACAGAGTTTCCTTTATTTTCTATGGATGGTGAGTTTTCCATTACAAATATACACCACATTTTATTTATCATTCACCCGTCCATGGACACTTAGGTTGATTTGACATATTGTCTAGTGAGAATAACACTGCTGTGAACCTGGTGGTACAGAGATCTTTCTAGCACACTGGTTTCCATTCTTTTGTGTATGGAGCAGAAGGAGGGTTGTTGAATCACGTGATGGGTCCTCTTCTCTGTGATTGCTTGTCTTTGACCCAGTTCAGTGGGAACCTTGGAACTGGTGATTAGTTCTGCTTCCAAAATCAGTCGGCACTTTTCTTTATACAACACATTTGCTTCCAGTTTGTAATGTAATAAGAAATACATGATGGAAGAATTATTTTAAAAGAAGCAGAGGTGAATCCATACATACATCAACTCTCAACACTTTCCAAGTCTCAAAAATATCAGAACTTGCAGAGAGACCTTTCTTCTAACATCTGTTTACCCATCTTTTGATTTCATACCCTGATTTTCTTAGATAAAATCCCTACCCATGTACTTCACATTGGGAAGACCACATTTAAAATTCTATTAAAGTTAGGCCAACCCACCAAATGTCATTTCACTTGAGCCACCTTGATTGTGTCATGCCGTCACCCTGTACCAAACCAATTTAAGACAACTGCGGGACTTTGGCAGATGCATCCCTAATGCACAGTTTTAGTGCTGGGGTTCTGGACAAGACAGACTATGAATACATTTCTGCTGAAAACCACCATGTCAGCAGAAGGAGAATCATCTGGTAATGAGACCTACATCATGAAAGACGGAGTTCATGAAAGCACACAGTGAAGAAGATGGGGTGTGGCCTTTCAAGGCTAAGGTCTATAAGAGTGCTAAGAAATATTAGTGCTGTGTAGATTCTAATTAGGTTCTCATTAATTGGACTCTGTTGTAATAACCCCTACATTCCTTAAATAGTAGACCAGTACCCTAAAAAGCCATCTTCTTTATAATGAAATTGTAAGTAAAGATATATGTAACTTTGGATTCCCTTTCAGTCATTTTTTTTCAAATCTGCATATGTTGACTTCTTAATGATAGCACACATTTAGAAGCTATTTTAAGATGCCACAGAATAGGGTATTTGAGAACTCAAATAATTGCATGATAAATGAGAATAAAATAACGTTTCAATATTCTTAACACTCCAATTTTGAATTATGCTTAGAGATGATGACGATGAGTAGGGACCTGATTTGGGAGCTAATCCTATTTTATTACAAATGTTTATAGTCATATATTTATGGAAAAAATGTATTTCTGTTCAGATGTAGTCTTAAACACATCCAAGCATATTTTATTTTTTAATCCTCTCTTTTTGTATTTTGTGGAAATTTCTATTCTTCATACGTTGAACTCTGTTGCCATTTTGTCATCCTGTTATTGACACAGTATGAACTAAGACTATAAAGGAGATAATTGAAGGGCAACTTCATACCTGAAAAGTTGAAATCATCGGTTTCCCCTGACAGAAGACTCCCTGGGGAACATAATACAGGGAATCATGGGCAATTTACTACTAGTTGTGAAATGTATCTGTCTGATGTAAACAGCCAATAGTTTCCCTTTTTTTTTTTTATAAAAAAGTCCTTTCTGGGGAGTCTGTGGTAGAAGGTCAGAACAGTGCCTGGTTTGCATGCCTGAATATTTATTCTCCAAGAGCAAACAGCTCTTTAGGTAATGGTGCTCTGGTTCCAGGTGCAGAGTACATGCAGACCGTGTGCTCTGCCACATTTGTGCTGTAGCTATACAGAGGAACTTACCTAGCAAAGAAATGAAGATTTTAATGATAGAATTGTAGCCCATTCACCTGCCACTCTCTCATTCAAACTTTATGTTCTTGGTGCCTCTCCGCTTCACACCACACTCCCATTTTCAAAGCAAAAATCCTTGACTTATTTGTAAATACCACAAATCAGGGACCTGGCTTGTCTTCCTCTTAACCAATGTTTTTCTACCAAAATATACTGAACAGGGCAGTGCATTTACAATTGATATAATACACTGGGCCAAAACAGTTTTTCTTAGTGCCAAAATCTGGTTTTGTACAAAAGGAAACATTACATGTGATGGTGCTAGTATGTGTGTGTGTGTGTGTGTGTGTGTGTGCGCACATGCTAAAAGAGAGGAATTATGAGAAAAATATATATCTCAAAATAAAAATGAAATGACTTTGGTAAGAAATTCAATCCAGCCAATAGTTCATAGCTGGCACCCAGACAATGTTTTCTGATCATTCTCCAATAAAAGGAACCAGAATTCCCTGGGGAATGACTGATCTGGAGCTAGAACAGGGATTGCATAAGATGAGCTTCAAATACCATGTAGTGTGGAAAATAAAGAAAGGTTTAAAACCACCATCACAACAATAACTCACAATGACCAGGGTTATGTTGAATGGACACAAGAGCCAATTGAAAGAGCTTAATATTGCCAAGCTAGAACAGTTTGAGTAAAAAATAAAGAAAGAAATATTGAGCTATAACCCAAATAATCTAACAAATACACATGATTTCATAATAATATAAAATATTGTGAATGAATGAATAAATAAGTAGGAGATCACAGATATCTCCTAAGTAAAAGAATTCCAAATAATTTCTGTAGTTACTTTACCTTCAAAAAGGTGGAATAATGACCCTACTTTTATGTATGGGCTGTAGAGAGTGATTTCATTCCGAGGAAGGCAGGGACAGTGAGATGAAGTAACCTGGGAGTGGAGAAACCTGAGGGACAGGACCCCCAACTTCTTGGTGATCTCACTTAACCTCACCATGGATAAGTCATGTTGCTGTGTATACGTGTATACCCATCATATGATGTGATAAGAGTGGCATGTTACTCCTGTGGTCTTCCAACCAAAATCATGTAACCATAGTTTAATCATGAGGAGAAAAACTTCTGACAAATCTCAGTTGAGAAGCATTTTGTAAATTACCTTAGCAATACTCTTCAAAGCTGTCAAGGTCATCAAGGGCAAGGAAAGTTTGGGATATTGTCATAGTCCATAGGTTGTGATTATGACTAGTGTAATATGGTATCCTGGAACAAACAAAGAACTTTTGGTTAAAAACAGGAAATTAGAATAAAGGACAAGTTTTAGTTAGTAATAAGATATCAACATTAGATCAATAATTGTGATTAAGTGTACAATACTATTATAAAGTGTTAGTAACGGAAGAAATTGGATATAGACATATGGAATCTCTCTGTAAATTTCCTGTAAGTCAAATACCAATCTAAAACAGAGAAGTTATTTATACAGAAATTAATACAAAATGAATGATAACGTCTTTGCATCTTTGAAGGCATTTTATCCTCACCACCTATAAAAAACACTTTTCTTTGCCCTTCAACCCTCACCTTTAGACCAGTGAGCAGCTTTAGGAACATGTCACTCACCTTGCTCACCCACACTTAGGATTTGTTCATGTCTCCAAAAATATACTTTCCTTTCCTTTTTGACTACCTGGCCCTCTTTTAAAGAACACTTGTAATTCTACATATAAGAGTCTTCTTTTGGCTCAGCGGCTGCAGCTCAGTGATTACAGCGCCAGCCACATACACTAGGGCTGGTGGGTTAAAGCCAGGCCAGGGCCTGTTAAATAACAGTGACAACCACAATTTAAAAAAAAACAGCCAGGCACCTGTAGTCCCAAGCTACTTGGGAGGCTAAGGCCAGAGAGATAGCACTCTACCAAGGGCAACATAGTGAGACTCTGTCTCAAAAAAAAACAGAGAGTCTTCTTTTGAGTTTTCATGCTTATGAATTATTGTGGATGAGAAAGCAGGGCAAGATGGTTGACTAGAAACCCAACCAATTATCCCTCCACACAAATACCAAATTCAACATATATGCATATCTTAGTATCTTCTGACAAACCAAAAATCAAGTGAGCAATCATTCCTTATACATGGTTTTAACATCGTATCAAGAAAAGAGGCACAGAGGAGAACAGAAAAGACAATATGGAATTGCCTATGTCTCCTCTCCCCTCTCCCAATGTCTTGCCCCCACACCCAGTTGACAGGTAATCTGTGCACCTGGGGGAGGGAGAGTGAAGTGGTTGTGGGACTTAGCATTAAAACTCAGTTCCACCTGGCACAGGAGAAGCATAGCACAGGGTGGAATTCTGCCAGTGCCCATAAAGGGAGCATTTAGACGAGCCCAGCCAAAAGTAAATCCTCCACCCTAAAACCTGACTTCCCACTAGCCTTACCACCAGCTGACAAAAAGAAGCCTGGGTCTTGAACTAACTTCATGAGGCAGCTGAACCACAGCAGTCCTTGGGCAATTTTTATGGCTGTGTTGACTTAGAGCTACAGGATTTAGTGTGCATGTGACCCAGTGAGACAGGAACAGTGGCCAAGCCAGTGCCTCTGTCACCCCTACCCCAACTATGGGCAACACAGCTCAGGGAGAATCTTCTTCCACTTGGGGAATGGAAAGAAAAGAGTTCAGAAGATTTTATTCTACAACTGGGGTACCAGCTCAGCCACAGTAAAATTAAGTACCAAGATCCTAAAACCCCTGAGTTCAAGTCTCAGTCCCCGGGTAGCATTTTGGGACCGACCTGGGCCAGATGAAAACATACTAACCTGAGGGAAGGACCCACCCCTGACATAGTTCACCACCTGTTTTTACTAAGAGTCCTTCGGCTTTGGAAAACCACCAGGGGGTAGCCAGGCAGCAGTAACTATGGACTTAGGTGAGACTGGGCTAGATTTAAGTGTGGCCTGACCCTCATGGCCATGAAGGAAGACCCACATTACTCCTCCCCCAAGTCCAGCAACCCAGCACAGAGAGTGAGTGACTTCTATATCTTACCCAACACCAACAAGGTGGTACCACCAGGAGTCTGCAGAAGTCACAACATTACTGGGATTTGGGCACTTCCAGTACTGATATGGCTGCAGGGAGTGAAGACTAGGAATATAGCATCCAATTGTCTTTCAATATTGGAGAACTTTCTCAAGAATGATGAGCCCAAACAAGTCTGGACTGTGAAGATTAAAATAACTACCAAACTCTTCAATACCCACACATCACTGAACATCCATAAAACTCAAGAACATCCAGGAATATATGACTTTACCAAATGAACTAAAAAAGTACCAGTGGTCAGTCCTATGTAAAGAAGATAGGTGATCCTTCGACAAAGAATTCAAAATAACTGTCCTGAAGAAGCTCAATGAACTTCAAGACAACATGAAGAAACTCAGAAGCCTATTGAAGAAAGTTAACAAAGAAATTGGGATAATAAACAAAAAATAAGCAGAAATACCAGAGATTAATAATTCAATTCACAAACTAAGAAATACATCAGTCTCTCAACAGCAGAATTGATCAAGCAGAAGAAAGAATTAGTGGGCTTGAGGAGAGGCTATTTGAAGATACACGGACAAGAAAAAAGAACAAAGAAGAACGAGCCACACTTACAGATCTAGAAAAAGCGCCTCAAAAATACACATCTAAGAGTTACTGGTCTTAAAAAGGACATAGACAGGGGTAGAAAGTTTATTCCAAGTAATAATAACAGAGAATGTTTCAAACCTAGAGAAAGATAGATACCAATACTCAGGTATAAATAAGTCACAGAACACCAAGCAGATTTAACCCAAACAAGGCTATCTAAAGGTATTTAATAATTAACTTCTCAAAGGCCATAAAGACTAGATAAAGAAAAGATTTTAATGGAAGCAAGAAAAAAGAAACAATAACATAAAGGAGCTCCAATACGTCTGGCCACATACTTCTCAGGGGAAAGGTTATAGGCTAGGAGGGAGTGGCATGACAAATTAAAAGTACTAAAGAAGAAAACCTTAACTACTGAATATTTTATCCTGCAAAAAATCATACTAAAATTAACATGGAACCATAAAAGACTCAGAACAGCCAAAGCCATTGTGAGCAAAAAGAACAAAACTGGAGAAACCATGTTACCAACTTGAAATTATAAAGCTGTAGTAACCAAAACAGTACAGTACTGGCATAAAAAACAGCACAGCAGCAGTGGAACAGAAAAGAAAAGTCAGAAATAAATCTGCACATCTATTCTAAACTTACCTTTGACAAAGTTGCCAAGAATATATAGTTTCTTTAATAAATTGTGCTGGGAAAATTGAATATTCATACACAGAAGAATGAAATTAAACTTTTATCTCTCACTGTATAAAAAATCAAATTAAAATGAATTAAAGACTTACATCTAAGACCTGAAACTATAAAACTAGTAAAATAAAACATCAGGTCAATGCTTCAGGACAATGGTCTAAGCAAGGATACCCAAAGCATAGGCAACTAAAGCAAAATTGGACAAATAGATCACATCAAGCTAAAATGCTTCTGCATAGCAAAAGAAACAATAAAAAGTCAGAATGGGAAAAGATATTTGCAAACAATCCATCTGACAAGGGACCAGTAATTAGAAAGTATACAGAGCTTCAACACCCCAACAGGAAAAAAATCAAATAATCCAATTAAAGATGGACAAAAGATAGGAATAGACCTTTCTCAAAAGAACCCATACACATGGCTGATATGTATAGGAAACAAATGCTCAACATCATTAGTCATCAGGAAAACACAAATCAACTACAATGAGGTATCATTTTACTTCAGCTAAATGGCTTTTACTCAAAAGAGAGATAGTAACAAATCCTGGTGAGGGGGTGGAGAAGGGGAAAACACACACTGTTGGTTAGAACTCTATTTACTGCAATACAATGGCATGGAGGCTCCTCAAAAACTAAAAGTAGAACTACCACATGACCCAGCAGTCTCCCTGAGGATACACGTAGCATGTGCAAAGGGGGATTCGTTATATCAGAAGGCACCTGTGCTCCCATGTTTGCTGCAGCACCATTCACGAGGTCCAAGATTTTCAGCCAACCTAAGTGTAGGTCAACAGATGAATGAAAAAAGGGTTTGTGGTACATGTACACAATAGAACATTATAGAGCCACAAAAAAAAAAAAAAGAATTAAACCCCGTCATTTGCAATTAACATGGATGGAACTGGAGAACTCTGTGCTAAGTGAAACAAGCCAAGCACAGAAAGACAAATCTCACATGTTCTGACATCAATGTGAAAGCTACATATTAAATAGAATTAATCTATAATTACCTAGGAAAAAAAAGCTTGATTTACTTGCTGTGGAGAATATGGGAGAAGTAAACAGTGTAATGAGTGTTCACATCATGGAGAAATGAGACTTACATGCAAAAAAAAAAATGTAATGAGCAACACAGGATCTTGAAAATGTCTATGATAAATATGGAGAGAAGACTAAAGAGAGCAGGATGATGATTACCAGAGGCTGGGAAGGTGGCAGGGAGGTGGGTCCCAAATGAGGATGGCTGAGGGGGCAAAAAAATGGTTAGATAGTCAGACAATATTTGATAGCAAAACAAAGTGTCTATAATAAAAAGTAAGTTAGGGCATGTTTTAAAATAACTAAAAGAGTGGAATTGGAATGTTCCTAACATTCAGTTCCTAACTGAAATATTAAATGCCTGAGTTTATGGATACCCCTCAAAATAACCTGATTTAATTAATTGACATTGTGTGCCTATATCAAAACAGTTGTATGTAAATAAATAGAACTATTACATACTCATAATATTTTAAAAATAAATTAATAAATTTTTAAAACAAGAGTTTATGTGGGAATTTTAATCCTTACTCCGTATTTATCATGGACATATTGCTCATTGCCTTTTTTTACATGTAAGTCTTAGTCCCCTATAATATGGACACACATTACACTGTTTACTTCTCCCATATTCTCTGCAACAAGTAAATAAAGCCATTTTTTTCTAGGAAATATATAAATAGATAATATTTTATTGATTTTATAATAAGAACAATGAAAGGTATATAAGAAGATTTAATGCATTTTCAACTCTGCTATTTTGTTAGAAAATAAGTGCATATTTTTGTGATAAATAGTTTCAAATATTGTAACATTGAACCTGGAAAAAAATTGATGAAAATTGGGGGAAAAAGAGAAAATACTGCAAACTAATACAGTCTTTTGGAAGGAAGTATGGAGAACCCTCAAAGAACTCAAACTGGATCTCCCTTTTGATCCTGCAATCCCATTACTGAGCATCTACCCAGAAGAATAAAAAAATCCTTTTACCATGAGGACACTCGCACTAGACTGTTTATCTCAGCTCAATTTATAATCACCAAAATGTAGAAATAGCCTAAATGTCCACCAACCCAGGAATGGGTTAACAAGATATGGCATATGCATACCATGGAATCCTATTCAGCCATTTAAAAAGATGGAGACTTTACA